>JAHRHZ010000019.1:19834551-19846431 GCA_024137785.1 Ginglymostoma cirratum
TTTTTTTTTAATTGCAGAAAGACAGACATCACCTGCCTTTCCTGAGGTCCAAAGGCTTCTGCCCCTATCACCCAAAAGCTGGCTCCCAGGTAGCTGAACAATTTCCTGGTTGTTAGCAGGCAGTCTTTGTCATCAACAATGATCATCACTCCACAGACCACTTGGCTGTTTGTTTTCAGCTTGAATCTCCCTTCCCACATAAGCCCTAGTTCCTGTTTGTCTGTCTCGCTTATTTTACTAACAGAGTAAACAACAACAAAAACAGAAGTTGCTGGAAAGGCTCAGCAGTTCTGGCAGCATCTGTGAAGAAAAAAAATCAAAGTTCACGTTTCGGGTCTGTGATCCTTCCTGTGAGTAAACAGCACTTTTTCATTAACTGCGAAGAACTTGCTTTTAAAAAGTTCACCAATCCCTTCCCCAGTCCTTACACATTTCAATCCACAATAAGAAGAATATAGAAAAGACTATCTCTTTATTTTTCTGATGTGCAGTAGGCAGATTTGGAGACTGGGTTCAAATTTCAAGTTTCCAGTGTGGGTCCCACCCACCATTCGGAGAACAATTGGGAAACCCTGTTCTCATTCCATGGGAAGGAGTCTGACCAAACTTAATGAGTTATCAGTGGGATTTAGTAGCCTGGGACCCTGACCCTATGAAAACTACTGATCGATTGCAGGTTGTTAACTCCCCAATGGGAGCAGTGCCTGTTGCTGGTAGAGTTGGGAGACTTCACCAGTGATCACTGCTGGATCCCTGGACCTCATGTCACTGAGGGCAGAGTGGGAGTAGTAGAGAGATTTCGGTTTGTGGGGAGGGATCAGATGCAAGTGGATAGGAGGGGAGATGGCTTTTAGTAACCTTTTTTTTTCAAATATTCATTCGTGGATGTAGGTGTTGCTGGCTCTGTCAATGTTTATTGCCTGGCCCCACTTTCCCAAAGGGTAGATGAATCGGTCACATTGCTGTGGGTGTGAGGTCACATGTAGCTGGATCAAGTCAGGATGACAGATTTCCTTCTCTCATGGACCTTGAGCCATATGGGTTTTTATGACAATTGACTGTGGTTATATGTTTACTTATAAGTCAGCATTTTATTCTAGGTGTTTGAATTCAGTTGTCACTACCTGCCAATAGTGGAACTTGAACCCATGGCCCAAGAACCTTAGCTTGATCTGTTGAATTACTAGTACAATGATATTACCACCATACAACCGCTTCCCACTCCTTTGGTGCCAGATCCTTCAAATCACTAAGTATCTGACAACAAGATGCCATTACAGGTAAGCTGTTGGTAAACTGTTTGCTGGGTAACTTGGGGAGTAATTCCATGACTCCCATTTCAATGCTGAGCCATTGCTTCAATTCCAGTGAATGCTGATAATGAATTAACCAAATTTCATCCTGTCATCAGTGGGTAAGTTTCCCACAGGGGCTCCTTTTGTGGACAGTGAAGCATGACCTTTCTCTCAGTTCATTGGGTCTAGCTGCCGTGTTCCCCACCACCATAGGCTGCAGTAAATTCTGCTGATGGAAGTTGTCGGCCAGCGGAAGAGGATTTTTAAGCCAGGATAAGTATTTTTAAACTTTTATACTAAAGGATGCGTCAGTGGATATCTGAAGACAGGAGAGGTAGGTGAATGAAACTTATTACGGGCTAATGTAACCAGCCAAATGTTTGATTTGTGGTTCATGCTGGTAGGAGTCTGGATACAGTTCTGGCTTAAAGTAACAAGTATCTGAAGAAGAGTTTCAGCAGGAATAAAGTAAAGACAGATTGTGTGGTGCTGGAGATGTACAGTCTTGGTAATAGATAATGTGTTGTTTGTAGCTCAGATTGGAGTCAGATAACACGCAAAGGTTGTGCTGACCTTGGTTCGCAGTGACATCAGTAACATTAATGTTAAGTGGGCACAAGCTGTGGCTCATTCAAGGCAACCAACAGTCTTAAATTGGGAGGAGGCATGTGAAAATGGACGTGAACCTTTTAAAGCTCATTGGCTACTTTCTGTACCATAAATACCCTGTAAGTCCATGTAAAATCAAATCTGGAATTACCCGAAGGTACAGGAGCAGAATTAGGCCATTCAGCTATCAATTCTGCTCCACCATTCAGTGAGATTCCAGTTGATTTGCCTTACACGGCCTGGTATTGCTTGTGTAACAGTGTGATCCGGAAAGCGAAGCTGTGCGTGCTCGTTTTTTTTTTTCCCCAGAAGGACTTCACATTGGCTTGCATGTTCTTGTAATATTTCAGCAGGTGGGATTTGAATATTTTGGCAAATTATCTCACTGGGGTAGTAAGTGGGTGATTGAGCCCCGCTGTGCCTGGAGTTATCACCAAAAGTTAAGGATTTAATCAAATCATGCAGAAATCCCCAATTGTCGGTCATATCAGACCCGAGTTGACAGTACAGACCAAGTTTCTGTTCTCAACAAGACTGATGTGACTATTAAAAATAAACTTTGCTTTGTTTTGCTGCCCTGTGACTGAACAACAGCATAAACTGATTTCATTTTGATCTTGTCCTGTAGATCACAATAGACAGAAGACTCTGCTATCTGAGCAGTAGTCAAACTAATATTTTTTTGTTTTCTTTCTTGCATTTCCATTTAGCTGGGGAAAAACACAATGGTGTTTTAATTTCCAACTTCGGTCATTTTTTAAAATTTAGTTTAAATAATTGCACGTAAGAGATTTTCTCCTCCTCAATTCTAACTCGAGGAACTGAAATCTTGCAGACTGTCCTAGCCTCTGCTGTACTCTAATTAAATCTCAACTAGGATAAGTGGCGGCGACACACATTTGAAAAGTACAAACTGAATTTTTCTTGCAAACATGCTGGTTCAGACAATCCAGCTGACTTCTAATTCATTTTTGAGTTCTGCTGTCCTGTAGATTTAATGCTTTTACTCTATTTGTCGTATGTATGTAAGTAATATCGTTCTTTCATCAGGCATGCTCATTGCTGATGGAGGCAGACAATAAACGTTGCCTCAACTGCCCTTGAACAGAGTGGCTTTACCACACCATTTCAGGGTGCAGTTAAGAGGCAACCACATTGCTGTGGGTCTGGACTTGTATGTAAGCTGAGGCTGTGTTTTTTTAAAAAAAAAATGAAAGGTATCCAACGTCGGGGCATCAGATGTGTTTTTATGACTTTGTTACTAGCACTGAGATTATCTTCTCAATTCCAGATTTTTATTTTTTTGTTGATTTGAATTCAGATTTCACCAGCTGTTCTGGTGGGATTTGAACTCTTGTCTCCTAGAGCGTTAACCTGAACCCCTCTCTGGATTATTAATTGAGTGATATGGCTCCTATGCCACCTCTGTACGAGACCAAAAACCCGCTGCGGAGTCAGAAATCCTGCAACCCGACATTTTGTAATTTGTTCCTTTTTCTATTTTACTGAGATCTGTAGAGCACTTCGGAGTAAATGTTTTGAAAATAATATCAGGCTGAAAAAGGTTGCAGTTCCAAATTGCTGCCTTGCATTTCCATTTGGATGAAGCATTTTGCCAGTGCAATTTGCTTTAAATCAGCAAAAATAATGTGATTTAGTCAGAGAATATGACGAAAGCAACACGAGTTATTGTGTTTGTGCTCGAAACTGGTTCATGCCTTATTGAATCAATTGCCATTGAGAGTTTCCACAAATTTGCTTGTTAACCGGTTGCATGGCTCCAAAAAATTTTTAAAAGTCAAAATCATGACCACATATTTTTTGTTTTAATTGTTACCGAAACAACCTACTGTATATCAGTATAATTATCGAATAGTTGAGTAGAGTTTGTATTTTCGAAATATCGCTCCTCAGCTGCTTGGAGATAAGGAGTAAAATGGTGAGATTTGTGGTAAACCCATTTTCAATGGCATTCCTGAAACAATCACTTCTGTAGCTTGTAGCTGCTCTGGACACAAGTTCTGCAGTCACATGATGTCCCATTCGCCTGTCATTGTGCCAAACCTGTCCATCTGTAAAAGCTCTGTCATTTGTTGTGCCATGTGATTCATGCAAATCATGACTCTCTAACTGATCATATGACTGACATCAGGATGTGAGAAGGCTGCAGTCGAGACTGAGTATGAAGGGTGACATTATAGACTTGACATCAGAGAGGTGTATCTGATAACTACTGCAGCACTCCTCTGTAGGTAATAGTAGGAGTTTAAAAGCCTTAAATTGAAATAGGGTGCAAGCAGCCTTCGGGACCACGTATGTGCAAACATCCTCGGCCCAAGATACTCCAAATTGGAATTTCACTGCGCAGGTAGCAGTATTGGCTTAAAGCACAAGATGATGCGATATCCATCATCCAAATATAAATATGCCAAGGTTGACTCCTCATTCTCTGCCCTCCCCTAGCCCTCTTGATGAGATCTCTGTGTACCTTTTCAGCTCTGATCAAAGAGGTGAACACTTCTGTTTTCTGGATGTCACTTTTTAAAAGTTCTTTGTTCTTGCAATTTCACGTACCTCTTTCGTCTTCTGATCTTTTTTATATGGAATATTCAGCATATCTCTTTGATTCCATGTTTCAAAGATGTCTATTTGTACCTTTTCTTTATTGTCCAGTTTTGAGATGTATAGGGAAGTGAATCAAATGTAGCATCTTCTTTGGTTTTTCTGGTTAGCACATCCCTCATGTTCACAAAATTACTTCTACCTATCGTATTTCTTCTGATTTCAGCATCACATCTGTCATCTGTTCTCATTTATCTTAACTAGATACTTGAGTATTCACTTAATCTACATGTCCAGGGCAACTTCGCTCAGCATTCTTCTTAACTTATGTCTTCTAACTACCGTTGTATTTTTAATGTTCACGCACAGACCACAATCCAATTTTTTTAAAATTTGAAACGTTGCATTAAAGAGCACCTACTGATTCTGCTAGTCAACTTGTGCTTTATTGCAATATGTATTGCCTCCAAATTTCAACCTGGAGGTACATCTAATTCTGCAAATGTGTTTTTGGTATATAGGTTGAACAATTTTGCTGACTCTACATAGTCCTTGTCATATTCCTCTCTCCACTTGAAACGCATATAATTCTTCAGCTTTGAGTATGGTGCTCACTATGGGATTCCATCATAGTCTCTGGATAAATGTTACAGTCCTAATCCTTACTGTCAATGTCTCAATTCGGCAAACTGTCTGTCTGTTAGGTTTTGGTGATTAACGCATTCAAATAAAGAATCGCATGGAGGCAAGCTGAACAGAAGTGGTTTCATGAGGTGTGACGAAGTATTGGAGCTGGAATTTTTTTCCAATTTTCCAAGTGAGAGTTGCTGAACTGAAGATGCAATCTCTGAAAGATAAACAAAAAACAGACATTATGAGGTTTAAAACTAATGAAGATGGTAAAATATTGTTTGAAAGAGATGCAGCGCACAAAGCCGGAAAGAGTGCAGAGGAGATTCCCCAGGATGTTGCCTGGAATGAGAAGTCTTATGAGGAGAGACTGGATAGGCTGGGTTTGTTTTCCCTGAAGCAGAGGCTGAGGCGGAATCTGATTTGAGATATGCAACTTTGAGAAGCACAGACAGGATAGGTCATCAAAATCATTTTCCCTTTGGCAGACATGTCTAAGACAAGAGATCTTATGTTTTAAGATGAGTAGGTGATTTAGAGAAAATTGGAAAATCTTTTTGTGTATGGTAGATGTATGGAATGTGCTGTCTGAGAAAATGGTGGGGATGGATATTCTTGCAACATTTTAAGAAACATCTGATGAGTACTTAAGATGCCAGGGCATAGGCTATGGATCAAGTGCAGGAAATGGGATTAGTATAGTTTGGTGTTGTTTGGTCAGCAAAGACATGTTGGGCTGAAGGGTCTGTTCCTATGCTGTGTGACTCGCTGACTCTGCCCAATTTTACTTGTATATTCTCAATGAAGTTAATTGAGGGAATCCTCAAGTTAGAGCGGCAATTTATGGCTGAAACATTATGATGTCAGACGTAGAGAATGTTTTGGAATTGAGTAGTGGAAAAGCTTCAGGCATAGTTGAAATAACAGTGGAACATCAAAAAGCGCTTGCGGAAGCAGCATTAGAAGTGATAATAGATATGTGATCAAAAGTATACACAAGGATACATTCCCAGAGCCTTGAGCCATTCATTATATTTCTTGGGCAGCAAGGAATAAAGAAATTGATGCTTTATTTCCAGAATTATGCAAGGTCAGTGCTGTCTTTAACCTGATATTTCTTTGTCATAGTTTTCAATAATAGCAAATTAAAAGCAGAAATTGGGATTTGGATATGAAGTGGGAACATAGAGGAAATATTTAACCTAAAGGAATCTTTTGATAATTATCCATTTGTACATACATGTGCTTCATGGACGATGAAAAGTGTTTATCAACATGCACCAAGTTACCAATGTTACGAGGCAATTTTTCAAAGCAGTTTTCCTTTAAAAGCTGTGAAATGCTGCTTTACTTGATTGTTTCATAGTCGGTTTGGTGTTCACTGATGGACATAGCTTCCTTCAGGCCCCAGTTAAGGATATAAGAGTAATAGTCTGTGGGTGTTTTCTGATTTGTGTATTCCCAGCCGTGCTAAGTACTCCCCTGCTATTTCTGCTATATTATCAACTATTTGTGCTTGAATGTGGGAGATGTCATTAATATGTTTGCAGATGATGCACAAACTAGCTGTATGACTGATATTGGAAAAAGATATCGGTGGGTGGAACAGTGGCAAATGGAGTTCGATCAAGTGAACTCTGAGGTAACACACGTGGAGATAGGCGAACAGGTCGAGGGAATATAATCAAATAAGAGCACACCAAGAACTGTAGATGAACAAGCTAAAGCAGTCATTAGGCTACATCTGATTTACTGTGGCCCGTTCTAGTCACTTGAAATTGCGATTAAACTAGTGAGTATACAGAACAGGTTTATCAGGTCATTTGCTGGAGTTTTGAATTATAAGCAAAGATTAGACAGGGTTGGAGTCGTGGTCCTCTAACGAAGGAGGGTGAGGGGAAGCCAACTTGATGTGAATGAAATTAAGGAGTATAATTGGTGAATAGGAATATTTCCCTTGCCTGAGGGAACCGATGGGGCAATGGTTAAATGTAAGGGAGAAGGTTATTGGGGTTACTACTCTTATCAACAGGATGGTAGGGAATTTGGAAGTTGGTCTGAAAAGTTTCTTGAATGGGCGGGTGAAATGCAGTATCTGCGAAGCTATGGACTAAGGGCCTAATCACACTTGCCAGTTTTTGGACTGTAGCTTGGTAGGTTGTTGTTTGATCCATTGTGTTTGCAGTTTCCTTGCTTGCTGAATGTGTCGATTGTTGTGGAGATGGCAGACATTCTTAAAGCTAATGTGATTATTAAGTACAATATGTATGCCAATTGTCAATTGTGCCCAAAGTGGAAACTCTTCATATTTGTTGTTGAATGATCATCTTTTGTACATTCTATATTTTAAATTTAAAACAATTTTTCAGGGAGAATAATGGAAATGTGCACAATTTATTATGGGCAATGAGGTCAAGTATCTTGTGTTCATGACATTCTGCCAAAAGAAGATATGACTGTACTGGACCAATGTAAAGTTATCCAGCTTGATATGTTTATCATTCAATTGAGTTTCTGTAAAATATGTAGGAAGAAAATCAATATAATGTAAGGATCATGCCCAACAATTTGAAGCAGGAGGGGAAAATATTGAAAGACAAACCTCTGGATATTTCAGGACATTGAAATTCAGAAAAAATCTTTAAACAGAATTGGTTGGTCAGACTTTCTGGAATTCAGTTTGGGTACAAAGGGTGAATTAGAACAAAGAAAATTACAGTACAGGAACAGGCCCTTTGGCCCTTCAAGCCTGTGCCGACATGCTGCCTGTCACAACTAAAACCCCCTACCCTTTTGTAGACCATATCCCTCTATTCCCATCCTGTTCATATATTTGTCAAGATGCCCTTTTAAGAGTCACTATAGTATCTGCTTCCACTACCTTCCCCAGCAGCGAGTTCCAGGCACCCACCACCCTCTGTGTAAAAGAAACACTTGCTTTATGCGTCGCCTTTAAACCTTGCCCCACGCGCCTTTAAACCCATGGCCCCTGGTAACTGACTCTTCCTCCCTGGGAAAAAGCTTCAGTTCAGTCAGTCCATGCTTTTCATAATCTTGTCGCCCCCCCTATCAAGTTGCCCCTCAACCTCCAGTGAGAACAACCAAGTTTCTCCAACCTCTCCTCAGAGTTCTTTGTGTTTGTTTACTATGAAACAGAACACACTTGTTGTGGGTTATGTAGCCTGTTGAAAAGCTAAGATTCTATGAAAAGATATTTTAAAAAGTTCCACAGGACTTTCCATTTAAAGAAAAACATTGCATTTTTATTACATAAGTAGCTGATACAGTGGTTATAGTGCTGGACCCAAAAGTTGTATGTTGGAAAGTGAGTTTAGAAATGGACATTTATTTCTGGTCTAGCGATTGGAAGTTGTGGTCTGTTACAAAAACCCATTTGTTGACTGATTTGACGCCTGGTGAAGGGTGTGTGGTCTAGCCTACATGTGACTCCAGTCACACTGTAACTCTTCCCATTTCCCCACCTCCCACCCCCCCCAGCTCATTGTTTATCGGGTGGTCACTTGTGACCGGGCTATTATGCAGTGACTTTAGAATAATGACCTAGGCATGAACCATAATAGTCTATCCAATGTCACCCAAGCCACAAGAATAAACTTTCAAGTCAAATGCATCACTGATGCAAAAACAAATTGATTATCGTGGAATACTGTAATTTTCTACCACACTACAAGGAACTAAGTTCAATTAGTAAAAGATAAGCTATTTCTATGAGGTATTGAGGATAATTATCTGGTGCAATATGCCTTGAAACTAACTGCAGAACAGATGAGAATATAGTTATTGATGAATAACCAGTCTGAATTATGTCATGATCTCAGTAAGCAAGCATTGTGCAACTCAAAGCAGTATGTGGTTGAAGTTTAAATTTTGACGGGAAGAAGAGAATCGCAAGTTTGAAGTTTTACATTTTAAGCGAAGCAGACATTAAATGGATAGTTAGTGAATTGTCCACAATAAACTGGGTTGAACTGTTAATTGTCATAGTTGTACGGCAGACCCTTCGGTCCAACCAGTCCATGCCCAAAGTAACATAATCTCAAACTAAACTCGTCTCACCTGCCTGCTCCTGGCCCATATCCGTCCAAACCTTTCCTATTCATGTACTTATCCAAACGTCTTTTAAATTTTGTAATTGTACCCACATCCATCACTTCCTCAGGAAGTTTGTTCCACACATGAACCACCCTCTTTCTTTTTTTTTAAAAAAAGTTGTCTGTCTTTTTTAAAATCTCTCTCTTCTCTCACCTTTTAAAAATGTGTCCCCTAGTCTTGAAGTTCCCCATCCTAGGAAAAAGACAACTACCATAACTCCTGTGGGTGGTTCGCTCACTGAGCTGGTTTGTTGGTTCATTAGTGAACAAGTGTGAACAAACCACAGCGTCCACAACCCGAGCTACAAATCTACTCAAGAACCTTTTACCACTGGCTCCATCACTACTTCTCATTATTTTATAAACTTCGATCAGGTCTCCTATCAAATTTCTACGCACCAGCCTATCTTTATAACAAGTCTTCCATACCCAGCAACATCCTTGTAAATAAAAACTGAAAGAACTGTGGATGCTGAAAATCGGGAACAAAAACCTAAGTTGCTGGAAAAGCTCAGCAGATCTGGCAGCATCTGTGGAGAAAAAAATTCAGAGTTAACATTTCAGGTTCGGTGACTCAATGTTAACTCTGATTTTTTTTTCTTCACAGATACTGCCAGACCTCCTGAGTTTTTCCAGCAACTTATGTTTTTGTAACATTCTGGTAAATCTTTTCTGAATCCACTGCAGCTTGATAATAGGTTAACCTATAAGCAAATAATGGGAAGTATTTAAAGAATTATTTGCCACAGTATGAAAATGTTGCATACACGCCAAAGAAAAAGGTTCCAGCTGAATTGCGAGCAACCTGGGTGACAAACTAAGTAAGATAAGTGTAAACTTTTTAAAGAAAAGAAAAATTGCATGAATACAAAAGAAAACCGATTGACCTGACTGGCTCTGAAAGGTAATAACAAGAGGTGGAAAGTAGAAGAATCATATCTTGCAAGGATTATCAAAAGCTAATGGGAAATTCTCCTCGGCATGCTAAAGAGGAATATCCATCTGTGCGAAACTATCGTGGGTGACAGTGAAATTGTACATATTTTCTAATTAATCTGGCTACTCTGAGCATCAGCAGATTAACAAGGATGTTGCCAGGTTTGAGGTATAGGAAGAGAATAGGCTGGGGCTATTTTCCCTGGAGCATCACAGGCTGAAAGGTGACCTTTTATAAGAGGTTTATAAAATGAGGGATGTGGATAGGGTAACTGCCCATGGTCTTTTTCCTTGGGCTGGTGATTCCAAAACTAGAACGCATAGGTTCAAAGCGACAGGGGAAAAGAATTAAAAGGGACCTAAGGAGCAACTTTTTAACGCAGCTGATGTATGTATGGAATGAGCTGCCTGAGGAAGTGGTGGAGGCTGGTACAATTACAACAGTTAAAAGGCATCTGGATGGGTATATGAATAAGTAGGGTTTACAGGGATATGGGTCAAATGCTGGCAAATGGGACCAGATTAATTTAGGATATCTGGTCAGCATGGATGATTTGGACAGAAGGGTCTGTTTACATGCTGTAAAGCTCTGAGTCTAGGTGGGACCCAGGTCTCCTAATCCAGAGGAGAGATACTGTATCTTGAGTGAACTTGTTTCGTGAGCTTTCATAGTTAAAGAGAATAAAATAGCAGTGACACAGGAAAGTGTTTTTGTTTAAGGGAAAAGGGTTTTTTGGGGTGTGTATCAGCCAGAATCTATTTAAATTGTAGAACACGTTCTTTGCTTCAGTCTCGTGCTCCTCTTTTTAGTGTATTCACTTTTGCCTTCTGAATTGTGTAAATTGCAAGTGGAATCTAATGCTGGTGATGCAACTTCCTTTTCAGAAAGATAATGAAGAAAAAACACCAGAAGTGAAGGAGGAGCAGGTTGCTGTTATCCAGAAACTCGAGCTAACAATTGAACAGCTAAGGATCAAAATAGCTGAACTGGAGAAGCATTCTGCTTTGTTAGACCAGGAGAGGACTGGAAAGGACCATGGATCTAGTAGTGAGGATGTAGTCTCAACAGTTGCTTCTGATGTTTGCCCTCAAACAGATGTGCAGGCTTTTCTTCTGCACAGCTCTCAAACTTTCTGCGTAGATGCTAAATCTGTACAGACTTCTCCTACTGAAGAACGTACAACTGATCAAGTGCCTTTATTTGATAGCCAGTCATCACAACCTACACTTCCAGGCTGCAGGGTTTCTTCATCTCAGGATCGTTCTGTACCTGCAGCTCCCTCATCGCCAAAACCCCCAACATATCTGTGCAGTACTTTGTCACAACATTCGGTGCCTCCTTCAAGTGAAACGTCCCTTTCAGTGTCTACTGCACCGGATCAAAGCAGCCCAGTGTTTTTGCAGCAGTTTATACCCAATCAAGGCTCTTCACCTCTATCTGACATTGAAGCTCTGCCTCTAGCAGCAACTGATAGCTCGAATCTGCCCTCGTTGTCTAGTTCAGAGCTTCCACCTTTGTCACCTGAAACCCTGTCCCTGCACCCTCTGCCAGGGTCTGCGTTACCCACTCCCCCGCCGCCTCCCCCTCTGCCAGGGTCTGCGTTACCCACTCCCCCGCCGCCTCCCCCTCTGCCAGGGTCTGCGTTACCCACTCCCCCGCCGCCTCCCCCTCTGCCAGGGTCTGCGTTCCCCACTCCCCCGCCGCCTCCCCCTCTGCCAGGGTCTGCGTTACCCAC
>JAHRHZ010000019.1:19846831-19921831 GCA_024137785.1 Ginglymostoma cirratum
CCTCCTCCTCCCCCTCTGCCAGGGTCTGCGCTACCCATTCCACCTCCCCCAGCCCCTGTCCACGGATCGGAGTTGCCCCCTCCCCCTCCCCCTCCTCTGCTGGGATCTGCATTCCTGCCTCCCCCTCTCCCTCCTCCACCGGGATCCGAGATTTCTCTCCCTCCCCCACCGTCATCCTTCCCTCCTCCAGGCTGTGGTTTTCTTCCGCCGCCTCTTCCAGCCGGATTTCTTGCTTTGGGAATGACTAAAGATTCTTCGCCAAGGAAGGTTCCAATTGATCCAACTCGTCCAATGAAGCCTCTGTATTGGTCAAGAATTCAGCTGACTAGCAAAAGGTAATTAGATGATTGTGAGTTGACTGACTTGTTTGTTTCTGCTGGCTTTTTGCTTCACGTGGCTGCCAATACTAATCTTGCTGAGGGAATTTTTTATATCCTAACTTCTTTAAAACCTCTTGTAATGAGATGGACACCAGCCGCGCCAAAATTTTGATCCAGTTGAAGGGAATATATTTGACCCTTATGTCCATTGATTGTCTGAACCTAAGTAGATTATACCACTGCGGAATGAAAACAAAAGTGGAAGTGCTTCACAAGTGATACCATGGTTTTAAATATGACTAAAAATGTGTTGCACAAATGCAGTCCTTCCACCGCAATCATGGAACGTTTTGATATTATTTTGTAGAAATCTTTATTGTAATGATTTTGTGCCAATTCCTTACCCCTCTCATTAACTTATTTGTTCCCTCCCTAACTACAAAATGCATTGACCAGCCCCACCATTAGGATCATAGAATCGTAGAATCCCTACAATGTGGAAAAAGGCCCTTCGGCCCAACAAGTCCGCACTGACCCTTGGAGCATCCCACCCAGAACCGTTCCCCTATAACCCACCTAAGCTGCACATCCTTGAAACACTACAAGCAATTTTAGTATGGCCAGTCCACCTCACCTGCAAATCTTTGGACTGTGGGAGGAAACTGGAGCACCCGGACAAAACCCCTGCAGACAGTCGCCCGAGGGTGGAATCGAACCCGGGTCCCTGCTGCTGTGAGGCAATAGTGATAACCACTGAGCCACCGTCCTGCCCCGTGTCATGTGGTCTTTCCATGGCATCATCCTCCCATTAAATTCAACCAAAGCCTGATGGAGTGTCACTGGACTACGATACTAAAGTATGATCAATGATCAGTCCAGTCACGTAGGTTCCTCTGGTTTTATACAGGATTTACTTTCTTTTATGATGTTGGGTCTCACAACTGGCTATGCTTCAGACTAGTGACTTATCCTGCAATTTTGCCTTTTTCTTTTTAAGGTGTGTGCGGTTTTTAAATTTAAAACAAAACTCTGCAAGATGAGTATATGTTCTTTGCTACCAATTTGCATCGGGAAGGCTTTACGCTAAATTGTGGATATAAATGTGTCTCTTAACACACTGCAGTCCAATATCTTTAATGTCACATTTAATGCTTGGTATTGTTTGACCTTTTCTGAAGTTGCAAGTTGCAACTTTAATAATTTGTTAGAGGTGGAAGAAGGTAGATGATACATGTATTTTGGATTCTTTTGCAGAGACACTCCATGTGTTTTGTTACCTGTACACTCAGTTTAATCCTTCACGCTCCTCGTCACCTTCCATATTTGTAACTTAACCAAGTTAACTCCTCCAAAGTTGTCCATTCCTAATTCCCACCAAGTTCAGTCTCTCCACCCACCCCCCCCCACCCCCGCCGTTACTATCATATACCATATCTCCCAAGTCAGTCACGCATTGATTTTTATTTTTCAAATTTCTGTGCATTTTCAATTTTTTGCATGGCCTGACTCCTCCCCTCTCTGTAGCCACCTGCAGCCTCATGATTCTCCAAGGTTATTGAAATGTAGAATGCTTACACTGGGGAATGAGGCCATTCAGCCTGCTGTGTCCCTGTGAGACCTATAAAAGTGATGTAGTTAGTTCAGTTCAGTTCAGTTCAGTTCATCTGGCCTTTTCCATGTAATGCTGCAAAAATATATTTTTCAGGTAATTATCCAATTCCACTTTGAAAGCTACAGTTGAATCAACCTCCATCATGCTCTAGGGCAGTGAATTCCAGTTATTAACCACTTGCTATGTGTCTGTATATTTATATATGTATCCTCCTGTTACCATTGTTTCCTTCAATTGCCTTCAAACCGTTCTTGAACCTTCCACTAATGGGAACAGTTTCTTTCTGTATACTAGGTCTGAACCCCTCGTGATTTTGAACGACTCTATCAAATGTAGACTCAACCTCTTCCGTGGAGAACAACTTCAGTTGCTTCATTCTATCCATACATCTGTAGTCCCACACTCCTTGAGTCATTTTTTCCAAACCTTGTTTTCAGCTCCTCTCAAGCCTTCATATTCTTCCTGAACTGCCATGCCCAGAATTTATAATAATGGACTGCACTAAAGTTGAAGTTGCTAGAATACTTCCTGAAGGTTCAGCATTTCTTCCTTGCTTTCATTTTCTTTCTATTTATGAAAGCCAAGATCCTGCATATCTTTTTAATAGTTTACTCTGCCTGCCTTGAATGTTGTACTCTAGCTGTGGTCATCCAGTTCTGGCTGCTTGTGCAATCCCAACTTTAATCACTGCAGTATTAGTGACCTAGCGTCATCTGTGCCAAAGATGTAAATGCTGGATGTTCCTCCTTTCCGACTCCAATCCTCTCTGTCTGTCTTAAGGTGCACTTTCAGATCTACTTGGATCCTATTTTTGGTCTTCTGCCTGAGTAACAGAGCGATTAAATTTTGTTTAATGTTGTAAAAGGTCTCAGGATATTTTTGATATTTTAAAGGTGCTAGACAAACAAGAATTGCTTTTCAGTCCGAATTTGTGAAGGTTTTTAAAATAGTGCCCACCACGTGTGGGAATGCAGCATCCAAGAAAAAGATTTGAGAGAATAAATGAAACGTTGATATAATTTTGAATACGTTCTTTGAGAATTTTTTTTATTCATTATTTTTTTTATTTGAATGAAATGGTGACTGGCATTCCGAAATGTTTGTAAGTGGAGAAGGCCCAAGATGTGCAAGGCAATGTAAAATGGATTAACAATATGATGTGCACATATTTTGAATTGTGAAGTATGTATTTAGCCATTTAGACCACTCTCTTTAACATAGCAATCTACGGTTCGAAAGGGGCTCAGCAGTAGTAGTTCTAAAAGGAATGCAGTTAGAATTGGAGCAGAACACACAATTGTTACTGTGCAGAAGGATATTAAGCCTTTGTGCCTGTACTGGCTCTTCAAGTGAGTATCATTACCCAGTACCAATTTCCTGCTTTTTCCCCATTCCTTTGCATGTTATTTATTTCCAGGTAAACACCAAATGCCCTCTAGAATGCCTCGACTGAACCTGTTTCCATCACATTTCCAGGTAGTGCATTCCATACCCTAAATACTTCCTGTGAAATAATTTGTTTTTACTTCACGTCGTTGTGTGCACACTCCAAGTACACACTTTTGTGTTTTGAGCCTGAG
The DNA here is from genome assembly GCA_024137785.1 of Ginglymostoma cirratum. Lineage (NCBI taxonomy): Eukaryota > Metazoa > Chordata > Chondrichthyes > Orectolobiformes > Ginglymostomatidae > Ginglymostoma > Ginglymostoma cirratum. The sequence continues at coordinate 19,850,344 of JAHRHZ010000019.1, forward strand.
CAGCTTCTCCCTATCTACTGTATCCAGCCAGCTCGTGATTTTGAAAATATCTATCAGATCTTCTCTTAGTTGCCTTCTCCCAAAGGAGAAAAGTTCCAGCTTCTTCAATCTATCATCCTAACTGAAGTTTCTTATTCCTCGAACCCTTCTTGGAGATGACTTTCAGATAGTGGTGAGCGACTTTCATCAAAATGTTATCGATGATTATGGAGAAATTTGATATTCTGCAAAAAAAAAAAAAAAAATCTGTTTTTAAGCCACCAGAAGTATTTTTCAATAGATTATGAAGTTGGTAAGACTCTAAAAATCCAGTTATGTCCAGCTCAATGCGGTAACCGTTCACGTGATTTTATAGCGAGAATAGCAGTGTAAGACTTGAAGTTCCCATTAGTTCTATAATTGCAGTTGGGTTGGGGCACACTCTGGTGGAATCATTGACAGTATCTTCTGGATTTTCCTACTATCTTGTGCTCACGTGGACTTCAGAAACTGTGTCAATTTTACTACAGCATTCACTGGAAGTTTTGTTCCCAGTATTGTCACAAAATGTGCGCCAAAATAATTCCCCATTATTTCACTTCAGTCAATAACCGTGATACATTTCACAAGTGTGCAGCTCAACATTAAATAAGGTAATGGATTCCGAATGGAGTGTAGACCATGGATAATATTTTTGAGGACTGTTCGGTGTTGTCATGTGTGTGAAAGCACAGGCACATTAGGTCAAGTTTTGATCCAGGTTTTGATTTTGTTTATATGTAGCACTCGAAGGCAGCCCTGTTGTTTGCATTAAGTTGGCTTCTGCTCTCTGAATTTTGTCAGGAATTGGAGCTTTCGAGGGTCATTAACGTGGACTGTTTGCAAAGAGAATTGTGTTCTTGTTGATATTGCGTCATTAGTTCAACACTGTCTCTTGTTAATTTGGAAATGTAACAAAGGCAAAGCGGGAAATTAAATCATGTTGTAGCATATGAGCACTGATGTGGTATGAATTAGTTTCAGTAATCACTGTCGCAGTTGCAAACCAGAACATGCTTGAAAGCTGATGCCTTTCCCTGCTCAAAATTTGTGCGTACAATGTGATTAATGCAGTGTTACTGTTTAGTAACTAAAGCCTTAGCATTGCATGCTTGCAGCGGCAGATTCATCTGCCGCATTTCATACGTAAAGTATCAAAAATGGCTCCCTCTACCAGAAAGGAAGGCTTACAAAAGAAAAGGGAAATATTCAGCAGCAATAAGACTAGATTTTGCTGGAAAAGAATCAGCAGGTCTGGCAGCATCTGTGGAGAGAAAGCAGAGTGAACGTTTCTTGTCCAGTGACCCTTCAGAATCCCCTTCTTTAGAAATATTCAGCGGTCCTGGCAGCATTTTAGGAGAGGAACAGTGTTAAAATTTCAGATTGTGGTCTTTTCATCATAACAGGGGGAAAAGTCTTTTTTTTTGCAAGGGAAAAAAATAATGCAACAACTTGTATGTTAAACAGGGAGGATGTAGAAACAAATCCAAGGGTTGGAGTCAGAATGGGGCGGAAGTCAAGAGATTCATAAGTGATATGGTGGGGCAGAAAAACAGGGAGAAGTGATGGAACAAAAATAAATTAACACGAGATGGGTACAGAGGAGATGTGATTAGCAGAATACTGAACAGCTGTTGTGTGAAAGCATATGAGGAAAAACTAGATGAAGACCAAAAGCTGCACAGGAAAAGAACCGAGATGGGTCAAGGAATGATGAAGGGTTGAGATTGATGTGAAATTGTTAAAATTACCATTTGACTGATGAGGCGCTGGTCTTCAAGCTTGTGTTATACTTTATGGAGTGGTTGGTTCTGATTTGGTTTACATAATTTATCCTTGGAGTATACATTTTGCCTTGTAAGTTTGTTTTTCAAATGCTGCTGTCGCATTCCTGTTTGTACTCCCAGTTTTTGATGTAAAAACTCTTGATTGGTGTTTAATTTGTCAAAGAATCCCTTCTACACATTACAATTCCCTCTCGGCAGTTGTTGTCTGAAACTGTCCACACTCATTCCCTTTACACTGAGCTCTATTATTGCTGACTCACTGTCGAAAGAAGTTTCCCTCAGTTTTTGGTGAATCCTTGCACTGACCATCTGCATCAAGGTCCTCTTTAATTTTTGCCTCGCAGCCTCTCCAGGCCAAATCTTCTGGAATCTTTAATTTGCCGCAGGATTTGTCTCTTCAAACAGGAACCATACTGCTTCCTATGTTTTGCTGGGTATTTTGAAGAGGACCACCAGCTTTCCAGACCAAATGAGCTGCTATCTTTTTCCCAGGGGAGCTCTTTCCCACTGACCAAAATTCCAGTGAATGTACATCTGCCCACAATAAAAGTGAGTTTTCCTTTTGCTCTGTGGTATGAACATTTTGCAACTTGCTCGCAATTAGTCTCCTCCAGCGCCCCCTTCCCCCATCATGCCATACAGGCATGTCATTGCATAGAAATGATAACAGATCACATGATTGTCTTCTGTTTACCTTTTTATTAAGGAGGGCCCAAAACGTCATTCAATAGAAGCTGACAATCGCAACACCAGGCCAGTAGTGTCAGTAATCAGAATACACTGATTTATAGGTGAGCTGAGGGAAAAAAAATTGGAGGTAACACAAGGGTGGCAGAAGTAGATTGAGTAGTAATGCTCAAAAGATAATTGAGTGAATACAGAAGGATAAAAATGCATGTTTTGGAGAATGAGCAGGGGAGTTTTATTTATTATTGGGTATGGACTTCTCTGGCTAGGCCAACTTTGTTGCTCATTCCTAATTGCCCTTGCAAAGATCAGATCCAGGGCCTGTTGTGGCACAGTGGGGGTGTCACTGCCTTTTGAGCCAGGAGCCCTGGCTTCAAGCGGTGTGTAATATCATCTCTGAGCAGGTTGATTTTAGAAAATCTCCAAAAAGGAGAACAACTGCTTTCTTGAACACTTCCATTCCCTCGTGATGTAGGTACACACACAGCACTGTTGTAGAGAGGCCTTAGATTTTGAAGGTGTTTTCAAAGGAACCTTGGTGAGTTGTTGTAGTGTGGTTTGTAGATGTTCCACACGGTGTATTGGTGGTGATGGTGGAAAGTTGAATGTATGTGATGTGGTAATCAAGTGGGCTGCTTTCTGCTGGTTGATTGTCACACGTACTGACATTACTCAATAAACCTGAGAACGGTGAAAAGTTTATAAGAGGCCAGTTACGGTGCCATCTTAAGTACGAAGCAGGAAAATGAGAGCCACAAAGTTGTTTTTTTTTTAAAGAAGGTTAAACATGACGGTGCTTTTTACCAAAAAGTACAACAAAGAAACACAACTGTTCAACACCACAGTCCTCAAACGCCTGGCCACACTGAGCTCCCCCTCTGCGGAGGGTTAACCCCTTCCCACCCAAACAATCCAGCCTGCTCCTGCCACCTTGCAGCCTGTTCTTGTTGCTGCTCTCGCTGCCGGCTGCCCCACGCTGCCACCTTTAGTCGTTGCTGCTGAAAAGTAGAAAAAAAAGATGAAACAGGAAAGGAGAAAGAAAGAAGTGGCTGGCCTGGTCCTGAGGAGCAGACAGGCTGAGGAGCCCCGGAGCACTGCTTAGCCTGTTGCCTTTGCTGCCATCTCCAATACCTCCACGTTGTTCTATTCCCTCCCCTCCTTGGTTCTTTTTCCCAGAGTGGGGGACTCGATTGCTCGGGGTCACGATCTCAAGGTAAGAGGGGAAAAGTTTAAGGGAGATATGCGTGGAAAGTTCTTTACGCAGAGGGTGATGGGTGCCTGGAACACATTGCCAGCGGAGGTGGTAGAGGTGGGCACGATAGCGTCATTTAAGATTTATCTAGACAGATACATGAATGGGCAGGGAGCAGAGGGATACAGATCCATGGAAAATAGGTGACAGGTTTAGACAGAGGATCCGGATCGGCGCAGGCTTGGAGGGCTCAAGGGCCTGCTTCTGTGCTGTAATTTTCTTTGTTCTTTGTACCAGTCTCATCAATCTCCTCTGCACCTTATTCAAAGTCTTCACAATCTTTCAACAGTGTGACACCCAGATTTGGGTCACAATCTTGCCACTGGGGTCAGAATAATGGTACATAAAATTGATTAATCAGCTGTGAGGGGAAAGTTGACCAATTTTCATCATTATCATATGGAATTGAGTTGCATACATCAAAAGGAGTAGAGAGTATTCCATTGCACTGCTGTCCCTTGTAAGTGGTAGACAGGTTTCAGGGCACTAGGACTCGGCACAAAATTTCCAGTTTCTGATCTGCTCTTGGAACCATTGCATTTATAAAGCTGATCCATTTCAGTTTCTCATCAGTGATTAATGTTGGGGAAGTTGATAGTGGAACATTCGGTGGTGGTGATAGCATTTCATGGTGTGGGACGATGATTGGATTCTCTGTCCTTGGAGGTTGTCACATCCTGGCATTTGTGATATGAATGTTACTTGCTACTTACGTTCCAAATCAGAATGTGTCCAGGTGTTGCTGTATTTGGCCATGACTGCTTCAGTTCCTGGAGTTGCAAATGTGCCTGAACGTTGTGTAATCCTCAGCAAGAATCCCCACCTCAGATCTTTTAAAGGGAAGACGATAGCTGAAGGCGGATGGGCCTAGGACACTGTCCTGAGTTTTGATTGAGAGTTAGTGACGCTAGAGCTGAGGAAAAATCTCTCCTGTTTGGGATTAGACCTGACACAATGAAAACTGGTTGAAGTTGTCGATCCCAGCACATCATTGCTGGAGTAGCTTAAAGTAGAGCCTATACATAATAATCATCGTCGTTGCTTCAATAAGTTTTTAACAGGAAAACATCATCAAAGAGCCAGCGCAGATGTAATGGACTGATGCTGTTTTCTCCATAATATATTTTGGCAAGAATCTGGACAGTTTTGTAAACTTGCAGTATTGCGAGTTTGAGCTGGAGGTCCAAAACTGAAGTACTGATCCACAATGCTTTAAGCTGCAGACTTACTAGTAGCTGCCATTTCAGCTCCAGAGTTCTCAGAAGTTTTTATTGCTGTCTAACTATATTGCTTTACATTAAGTTTTATCCAAAGTGAATACATATAAAAATATTTTGTTGGATTGTGTAGTTAGTTTAATTGTAAAGAGTTTTAGAATACCAAATTCAGTTTGGTGAGCTTAATTCATACATTGCTTTTTTTTTCCAAAAGTAGTAGTGAAGTGCTAAATAGCTAATTACTTCATTCCTCACAATATGTCCCAACTGCTGCTGTTTTGGAAGTAGTTTTTTATTTTGTTGAGTAGCACGTTCAACATCTGCGATCTATTCGATTAAGGCATGATGTAATGACTGGAGGATTACTAGAGTTTAATCTGCAGGCGGCTGCTGGAAACACTTTAAGAAAAAAGTCTTTAACCTGAGGAGCTTTTTAATTGGTTAGTGAAATAGCAATTGCAGGTCTCCCATTACATTTGTACATTTTGCAAAGCTTCCTTGTCTAGATTATGCTGAGAAAGGAAGCAATCCCCTCACAACTGTTGGTGAGTGCCTGGAATGATATAATTGCTTAAGTAATTTGCAAGTCAGCACTTGCATTGTTCTTCAAATAAAAATGCTTTTTGATTTTTAAGAACATTCATGACCTAAAGCAAATGTTTCTTTTTCTCTAGGGAAACGGAAACATTGCCGATTTGGGCCGCACTAGAAGAGCCTTCCATTAATATCCAGGAACTGGAAAATTACTTTTCAAAATCAGCTGTCAAGGAGAGGAAGAAGCCAATTTTAGATACCTACAGCAAAACAAAAACCAAACAGGTAATGATCTTCTACAGTGCAAAAATCTTAGTGGACTCCTGTACAGTACAATATTAAATATTGTCTTTCTTTCCAGAGAACAAGTAATCTTGGATTAGATACTCATGGCAGGCCATTTTTTGAGAAGCTCTGAGGAATGAGCACAGTCAAATGTTGCATTTTCCCCTTTCAGACATTGGCTGGCCACCCTGTTTTTCTCCCATTTTTGAGATTTCCAATATTCTAGTGTTGATGTATCGGAAGCGACCCAAAATTTTGGATATGTCAGCACCAAAAATGCTGTCTGTCAGTCTTCTCTGTCATGGCTCAGACTGATGACGGCAGAGCAGTAGATGTTGTTTATTTAGATTTTATTGAAGCTTTTGACAAGGTTCCACATAGTAGATTAAATAGTAAAGTTAGGTCACATGGGATTCAGGGTGTGTGTGTCAGTTGGATACATAATTGGCTTAACGGCAGGAGATGGAAAGTGATGGTGGAGGGTTGCTTTTTGGACTGGAGGCCTGTCACCAGCGGTATTCCACAGGGATCGTTTCTGGATCCTCTTTTGTCATTTATATAAATGATTTGGGTGAGAATATACAAGGCAGGGTTAGTAAGTTTGTGGGTGACACCGAAGTTGGCAGCATAGTAGACAGTGAAGAAGGTTTTCTAAGATTACAAAGGGATCTTGATCAAATGGGTCAATGGGCTGAAAAATGGAAGATGGAGTTTAATCTGGATACATGAGGTGTTGCGCTTCAATACAGAAAACATTAGGACTTATGCAATTAACGGTAGGGCTTTGGGGCGTGTTGTGGAACATGTACTTTTCATAGATAAATAACACTTCACAAATTTGATTTTCCTTGGGAAAGTGAGGATGTTCAATAGTAACTGTCAACAATAAAAATCCAGGTCACCCATCAACAATATAGATGCTTTTGTAACAAGACAAATAGCTTAGATGGGTTCAGGTACATTAATTATTTGAAGTTTGTGTCACTTATAGACAGAGTGACTAACAAGGTGTTTGGTGCGCTTGCCTTCATTGTTCAGTCCTTTTGGGTATCAGAGTTGGAAAGTCACATTGAGATTGTACAGGATGTCGATGAGGATTCTTCTAGAATACTGTGTCCAATTCTGGTCGTCCTGTTATATAAAAGGATGTTATCAAGCTGGAGAGGGTTTAGAAGGATGTTGCCAGGTATGGAAGGTTTGATAATAGATAAAGGCTGGGACTTTGTTAACTGGAGCGTAGAAGGTTGAGAGGCAACCTGATTCACGTTTTTAAGATAATGAGGGATACAGATGGAGTTAATGGTAGTTGTATTTCCCCCTAGGATCGGGGACTTCAAGACTAGGGAACACATTGGAAGGTGAGAGGAGAGATTTTAAAAAAGACGTGAAGCCAATTTTTTAATACCGAGTGGTTTGCACGTGAAATGAACTTGGTGAGGATGTGGTGCATGTGCGTACAATTACAATGTTCGAAAGCCATTTGGATTGATACATGAATAGGAGAGATTTGGAGGGATATGTGTCAGGAGTAGACAGGTGGGACTAGTTTAGTTTGGGATCATGTTTGGCATGGACTAGTTGGACCAAAGGGCCTGTTTCCATGCTGTGTGACTCTGACTCATTGACATCTGATGACAACTCATGGAGGCTGCACATGCTCAGTTAAACATAGAAACCCTTGAGATGCTCTTAACGGCTCAACGCTTTCCCGTAGGGCGTGCTGTTGTGTCACTCCCAATCCCCCACCCATCTGCAAGTCTACAAACCAGTAAAAATCACAACTCTTGAAAATCTGTTTTGCTGTAAAAGCATTTTAATCTTGTTAAGAGAGGTGCTCTGGATTTTTATTGTTGATAGTTACTAATGAGCAACCTCAATTTCCCTGTGGAAAATAAAGTTTGTGAGAATGTTACTTCTCCTTGAAAAGTATATATTTTTTCAAATATTTTGAAAGTGTAATATTTTGACTTCTACCCAATCCCTTGTGTATATTCTAGTTACTTATTTAATGCTGTGAAAAATTGATTTCACTGACTTGCTGTCTGAAAACATCTCAGTGTGGTTACTATGTTTTAACGTCACCAAAGTTCTTGAACTCCTGATGAACCTATTAACTCAGCATGTAGAAAGGGGCAGCTTTCTTTTGGGGTCAGGTAGCATCTTTGTTTCACCTGTCTGTGAAGGCGGGGCCCTTAGGCATGCACACTTCCCCTTCTTTAATAGAAATTCTTCTAATTTCGGTGAATGTAACAATAGAAAATGGAAACTAAGTTTGAGATGTGATCTTGGTTCATTCCTTCAGCATCCCCTTTGCTTCTCTAACAGGTGTTTTTATGTGACGGATGTTTCAGTTGAGTTCAAAATGTTTCTAATTGTGGCATATAAAAGTATATTGCACTGGTAGCTGCTAAATTGAATAGGTGGCTCTCAAATTGCATTATATAGTAAGAATTGTTTACTGAATTTCTTTTTTCTTTCCACCATGGATTCTTTTCTTATTGTTTTTTGGAAGGGTGGGTGATGTAGATGAAGTGGCCAAGGAGCTAAAAAGGTCGGGCAGTTTCAACATCATCAGACCTCGCTACAAAATTGATCAAACACCTGAAGTTTTTTTTAAAAAAAAAAAAAAAATTTCACCAAATAGCAAATGGTGTCTTAGTAGCTTGGAGCTGAGGAGGGACAAAATTCTTTGTGTTTCACACTGGTTAATGTGACTATCCTGGAATTCCCTCTCTGTTGCACCCGTGGGGATGTCACTGTGCCAAATGGACTGCAGAGGTTCATGAAGGTAGCTCACCACTGTCTTCTGATGGGCAGCTGTTGAAGTTCATACTTCCCGAACAACTCTTCTTTTTTTTTTTTTAAAGCAGCCCTTCACATATGAATGAAAGACTACTTTATCTTCCTGAGTCAGAAGAGTATTGATGGTGAAGCCATCACTCAAGCTGTTTTGTAACTTTGGAAGGCTCCAGCAAATATTTGTCTTTTGTTTTTGGATACCGAAGCTCAAAAGAGGGAAAAGCATCTCTATGGAAGGCAAATATCGACTTTGATACTAGATATGCCAGTAGGAGGAAGTCTTCCCCCACTACTCCCCAACCTTGATTTTGGAAATTTAGACTATTTGGTGAACGTGTCTCTATGCATGTTTCATAATGAGGTCAAAGTAATAGATAGTTGAGATGATTCTAGTAAACCCACGTGGGTGCCAGTTAAGAAGACAGTGTAAAGAAAGATGTAGTCATACATTTGAGTGAATGAATTCTCCAAAATGGAATCCTGGGTTGAGCAGTGGATCCAGAGGTTCTGGAATTGTACAAGAAGTAGTTTGATTCTTGGCTGTTTGTAGTGAGCAGAAGAAGCAAGTTTTTTTTTGTAGAAGTGTGAGGTGGCTAGACAAATTGCTCTATTTGTGCATTTAATTGTATGATCATTCCAGCATTACACTGAGTTCAAATGTATACACTATTTCATGTTGGAATTAATGCATCAGATTATACTTGTCTATACATCATTATTCGCAATGTTAAAATTATCCCTACATACTGGTGTAAATTATTTGAAGATCGTTTCTGCTGGAAAGTATTGACTAAGAAGCAAAATGTTCAACCGACCTTGAAAGTATGCTCATCTCTTTCATGAGGTGAAAGAAATTGTGACCACCTCTGTTGACATGCTTTGCTTTGCTTGATAGTAAGCAAGGCAAAAATTATTCTTTCCTGTTGCCTTGAATTGAGTCATGCAGAGATTTGAAATCCTGCACACTCTTTATAACCATCCTGTACACAGTCTTTCTTGTCTCACTTTTTTTTAACACAAAGTCTATTACTACTTTATACTGTTTAGCATTTTGACTCACTCATGCATTCAATTCAATTTTGGTTTTGCTTGATTATTGCCTCTTGATTATTAACATGAAAGTCAATTTGAAAGATAAGCCCAGTGTCTTTTGGGATGACTTTAGTTGTGATCTATGATCAGTTGACAGTGTAGAATGTGAAAAGGTTGTCAACATCAAGTCCAACCTTCCCTTTCCTCTTGTGACCCTTGTGTAACGGGGATCTTGGGAAAATGACTGAAGAGATGATGGAAACTGAGGGCAAGAGCCATGTGAGTTGGCAAGCACTCCTGATAGATTGAAGGGATGAAAGTTTGGGACAGTGAAGGAATGGAAATGGCAAACTGGTTAGAAATTGTCAAATGGTTTACTCAGAAGTGTAAAAGACCAGCTATGAATAGAAAAGAAGACTATCATCTTTCCCGTTTTAGGAAATTTTGTGTGACTGCTCCTGTTGGTGCAGAGATTCAAAAGTATTTTGAAATTAAGTTGGATGGAGTGAAGGGTGGTCTTGAGTGGTTGAAAGTGGAAACTATCTGCTGTTTTGAAACAGATGACAGTAATGCTATAAACTGTGTGCCACGATTTTAGAAATTCATCTGTTCTGTGTTGGGAAGAGATTTCCAGAGGACTATCAAATGAGAACTTTGCTGAAGGTGGAAGCAGTACAATTGCTGGTTTGAAGCAAAGTCGGGGGACCCTCAGAACTATTTGCATTAAGTATGTCCTTTTTATCTTTTTATCAATAACTGTTTGTTTGGCTCCATGCCCTTTTGTCGATTGAAGACTCCTAACATTTATTTTGGTAGTTTCACCTAAATAATGCAAAGGATACTGCCTGTTTAGGCAGTTATGTTGTTTGAAAATAAAAACAAAATGCTAGCAATACTCAGCAGGTTAGACAGCATCTGTGGAAGGTGAAAAAAGTTAATGTTTCAGGTCTGTAATCTTGCATCAGAATGGTTACTGTTGACAAGATTCAAGGAAAATATTATTTAACAGGTGAGTGTGTTTATTATCTAAACAAAGAACAAAGAAAACTTACAGCCCAGGAACAGGCCCTTCGGCCCTCCAAGCCTGTGCCGATCCAAATCCACTGTCTAAACCTATCGTCCAATTCCTAAGGATCTGTATCCCTCTGCTCCCCACCTACTCATGCATCTGTCCAGACGCACCTTAAATGAATCTACCGTGCCTGCCTCTACTACCTCTGCTGGCAACGGATTCCAGGCACCTACCACCCTCTGTGTAGAGTACTTTCCGCGTGTATCTCCCTTAAACTTTTCTCCTCTCACCTTGAACGTGTGACCCCTCGTTATTGAATCCCTCACCCTGGGAAAAAGCTTATCTCTATCAACCCTGTCTATACCCTTCATGATTTTGAAGACCTCAATCAGGTCCCCCCTCAATCTCCTTTTTTCTAATGAAAACAATCCTAACCTACTCAACCTCTCTTCATAGCTCGCACCTTCCATACCAGGCAACATCCTCGTAAACCTTCTCTGTACCCTCTCCAAAGCTTCCGCATCCTTTCGGTAATGTGGCGACCAGAACTGTACACAGTATTCTAAATGCGGCCGAACCAAAGTCTTGTACAATTTTAACATGACCTGCCAGCTCTTATACTCAATACCCCGTCCGATGAAGGCAAGCATACCATATGCCTTCTTGACCACTCTATCCACCTGTGCAGCCACCTTCAGGGTACAATGGACCTGAACTCCCAGATCTCTCTGCTCATCAACTTTTCCCAAGGCTCTTCCGTTTACAGTATAGTTTGCTCTAGAATTAGACCTCCCAAAATGCATCACCTCACACTTGCCCGGATTGAACTCCATCTGCCACTTCTCCGCCCAACTCTCCAGTCTATCTATATTCTCCTGTATTCTTTGACAATCCCCTATGCTTTCTGCTACTCCCCCAATCTTCGTGTCATCTGCAAACTTACTGATCAGACCACTTATGCCCTCTTCCAGATCATTTATGTATATCACAAACAACAGTGGCCCCAGCACTGATCCCTGTGGAACACCACTGGTCACCTTTCTCCATTTCGAGAAACTCCCTTCAACTACTACTCTCTGTCTCCTGTTGCTCAACCAGTTCTTTATCCACCTAGCTAGAACACCCTGCACACCATGTGACTTCACTTTCTCCATTAGTTTACGATGGGGAACCTTATCAAACGCCTTACTAAAGTCCATGTAGATGACATCTACAGCCCTTACTTCATCTATCAACTTGGTCACTTCCTCAAAGAACTCTATTAAGTTAGTAAGGCATGATCTCCCCTGCACAAAACCATGTTGCCTATCACTGATAAGCCCATTCTTTTCCAAATATAAATAGATTCTATCCCTCAGTACCTTCTCCAGCAACTTTCCCACCACTGACGTCAGGCTTACTGGTGTGTAGTTACCTGGAATATCCCTACTACCCTTCTTGTACAGGGGGACAACATTAGCAACTCTCCAGTCCTCCGGCACTTCACCTGTGTTTAAGGATGCTACAAAGATATCTGTCAGGGCCTCAGCTATTTCCTCTCTCGCCTCCCTCAGCATCCTGGGATAGATCCCATCCGGTCCTGGGGATTTGTCCACCTTAATATCCTTTAGCCTGCCCAACACATCTTCCCTCCTTATGTCAACGTGATCCAGAGTAAACAAACTTCTATCTCTAATCTCAACATTCATCATGTTCCTCTCCTCAGTGAACACTGATGCAAAGTAATCATTGAGAATCTCACCCATTTTCTCAGGTTCGACGCAAAACCTTCCTTCCTTATCCTTTAGTGGACCAACCCTTTCTCTAGTTACCCTCCTGCTTCTTATATATGAATAAAAGGCCTTGGGATTCTCCTTAATTCTGTTGGCTAAAGTTAGTTCATGACCCCTTTTAGCCCGCTTGATTCCTCGTTTAAGATTGGTCCTACTCTCCCGATATTCCTCCAAGGACCGTTCTGTTCTTAGCTGCCTGGACCTTATGTACGCTTCCCTTTTCTTCTTGGCTAGTCGCACGATTTCTCCTGTCATCCACGGTTCACGAATCTTTCCTTTCCTATCCCTTGTTTTCAAAGGGACATGCCTATCCTGCACTATCTTCAACCTATCTTTGAAAGCCTCCCACATATCAAATGTGGACTTCCCTTCAAATAGGTGTCCCCAATCCACATTTCCCAGCTCCTGCCGAATTTTGATATAATTGGCCTTGGCCCAGTTTAGTATTCTTCCCTGTGTTTCTCTGCCGATGCAGGGTATAACTGCACCAGTTAGTTCACACAATTTATGGAATGACTATTTGTGTCTCCTGTGATCTTGAGCCTCCTAATTTGGAATGATAATTAAGAATATTTTCAACTATAGAGTTGCCAACTCTGGGCTTGTTCTTGGACATTTCATCCACCCACTCAATCTCCTGCTTTTTACACTAATCATCAGGTAATTCTGTCTTTGTTTTTGCAGCACAGTGAAATCATCAAAATATTGAAATGAGGAGCAGAAGTAGGCCATTCAGCCCTTCAAGCTTCTCTGCCATTCAATATGATCATGGCTGACCATCCAACTAGGCACCCTGTTTCCACTTTCACCTCCTACCCTTTGATCCCTTTAGCCTTAAGACCTACGTCTAACTTCTCCTTGAAAACATACAACTTTTTAACCACCGCTGTTTCTGTGGCAGGGAATTCCACTGCCTCACCATGTTCCAGGTGAAGAAATTTTCCCTTATCTCAGTCCAAATCCTTAGACCATGACCCCTGGCATTGGAATCCCTAGTCATTGGGAACGTCCTTTCTGTGTTCTCCCTGTCTAATGCTGATGGAAACTTATAGGTTTCTCATGAGACTCCCCAGCCAGAACATAATCCAAACCAGTCCAGCGGTCTTTTATTTTTAAACCCAAACTAAGTGGGAAGCTGCAAAAATGCTTTCATTACAATGTTTTGCTTTGCAATTCTAAGTGTTATACAATTCTTGAGCTATAAAAATTAATGTTCCCTTTCTAAGTTTGGTTTCTTGTGTGGTGGTCCGGTTGAACGAAAGATAAGATGGTCTTGTCTGTCATTAGCAATGTTTAAAACAACATTTTAAAAGGGCAAAGCCCCTCCTGCCGCCTCGTGTTGCCTGTAGTCTGTGTTTGGATATCTGGGATCCAGGAATCCTTTCATATCAGCTACTGGTATTAACCCTGATCTCTCTGAATCTCCTTGGTGCAGTGATTGGCAATCCTTAATTTGAAGGTATTTGCACCTGGTGAGGTGATAGTTATGTCAGCTCCAGTGACAACAGAGTCATAAGCATGTCAACAGACCCTTTGGTCCAACCAGTCCATGTCAAACATAATCCCAAACCATACTAGTCCCACCTGCCCACTCCTGGCACATATCTCTCCAAACTTTTCCTATTCATTTACTTACCTAAGTGCCTTTTTCAAACATTTTTAACTGTGCCTACAGCCACCATTTCCTCAGGAAGTTTATTCCATATGTGAACAATCATCTGTCTTTTTTCTTTAAAGAAAGAAACAATATTTGGGTAACATAGCATAGAAGCATCTGGGCTACAGCTAAGCAATTTGGTTGTAAGCTGCATCATGGTTCCCTCTGTGTGTTATGCTGCAAGAGGATTCTGTATAGTGGAACCTTTCAGTGTATAATGGACCTCTTTTATGTTGCTAGATCACATGCCATCACAGTGATGCTACCGCAAGCATGTCCCTTCTCAGTATATATTATGTTCTAGGTGAGACATAGCACAATTTCCCCAAAGAAAGTGAGCTATCAAAGATATACACAGTCACACAACGGCATGTGTTGTCAATTATAAAAGTATATAAACAGGTAAAACCGTTAACTAGGTTGGTAATTCAAACTCCAAAGTAACATTTGAGGTTGGCCAATCATTTTTATCTGTGCACCTATCTAAAGAGTTGTGGTGTTGGTCAGGCTTGGCTGACAGCGTGGTTTTCTTGCTGCTGGTTGTTGTCACTCAACATCATCGCACGATCTTCATCAGCGTTTTCTCCGCACTGTGTGACCACCATTGGGATGCTGTACATTGATTTGTACTGGCTTCTGTTTCTTTCTGCTGTAACACCGTGATCAGAAATGACTTCATATGATCTAGACTGGAGCAGAATCTTTAAACCTTTTGCTGGTATCTAGGTATATGTGATTTGACTAGGTATGTGATTTGTATAGGTATATGTGACTTGCACACTCTGCTCCATGCACAGTCGTGGATTTCTCTACCTGCCTGCTGGTCATGCATGTCTTTCTTTCACGGAAGAATGCCTTGTGTCTCAGAATGGTTAGACAATTAGTTATGAGGCAAGGTCATTGACACTTAAGCTAACAAAATGCTCAGAATGCACCACCACGATCTCTAGTGTAACTAGAGATGCACAGTAAATGCTGGCCCAGCCAGCAATGCCCACGTCCCATGAGTAAATAAAAATAAAATCATGAGTAGCTAGATATCTGATTTTAGCTGTAGGAAGTATGCAGATTTATGTGCTAACATTCTTGGGTGTTGGATCCCCTATGCCCTTGGTATTCCACGGTCATGATATCTTGGTGTAGTATTAGGATTTCTTTGGCCTTGAAAATAACTTATTGTAATGTACTGAGTTCATCCCTGAATGAATAGACATTTTCAGAAACTTCTTTAATACTGTCACGTCACTGTTGGACAATAGCCTTCTTCAACTCTTGTCGCTTGTCTTCAGCAGCTGATAATTGCAAATGCTCACACTGGCTCTGGTCTTAGTGTAACAGCTCTACCTTGAGAACAGCTTCAGTTTGATAGCCTAGAGTATAGTCTATGGGTAGAGGAAGAGGGGCATCTTAGCATTTTGAGTGGGTTGGGTAATCTGCTCCAATGTGGTAGTGTAATTCTCCTCGTACCTAGATTGTATGAGACTTCAAAGTCCCATCATTACACCTTGACAGTAAATGCTGAAAACACAGTGCACTCATTGTTTACAGCAGATCGTTTCTCGTGTCTTACAATCCACTTCAACAAATAATTCTTAACTCGATATGTAGGTGTGTAACCAGACAACTTTGAATACCAGAGCTAATGTCTTGCGCTCAATACTGCAGTGGTTAGCTTGCACAGATGACAGGGCTTTCGAACCAAAAGCAAGAGACTCATCCTGATTTGGTGTATCCAAGTCCGGCATTGTCTTCACTGGGAATGTAATATTGCAGAGATCAACATTTTGTTGACAAAACCCACTTGAGAGGATCTAAGACATATTGGTGATCATCTTGCCACACAACGGTGCCTGTCCTTCTGAGCATATGCGAAGGGAGCCACGCTGTGGTGATGCCAGGTCATGTGGGATAACAGCCAGCACTTGGTGTCTGTATGGTTCCCAGCAAAATATCATCTCTTGCCATCCTCAACTATATTGTTAAGTTAAATGGAACCTGGTGTTGATTTTTTTATTTTTAAAGTCGCAGCTACCTAAATCTGTCATCCCTACAAGTCATCTCAAAAATCAGTATTGTTAGAATGCAAAGATGCAAAGTTTATGCTGAAAGTTAAAAATTTTAATCTTGATCCATTATGTGGGGCCTGGATAGGGAAAGACCCAATTCCCTTGGGAGAGATGTCAATTATCAGGGAAAACTTTATTTAAGGTGGCTCATGGAAAGGTTAGAGGGTCCATGAGGAAAATATTTTCATCCTGATGGTTGGTGTCTGGAAATCACTGCCCAATTGTTTGGTTGACGCAGAAATTCTCGACTCGTTTTAAAGCAACAGGAATCTGTACGGGGAGCGCAGTAAACTGCAATACTATGGACTAGTTGCTGGAATGTGGGAATTAGATGGACACCAGTTCATTCAGCCAGTGGAGGTACAATAGACTGAATGATCTAGTTGCTACAGTTTTATTATACCCACATTTATCATTCATTTGCTGCATTGCTCTGAATTGAGTGTCAGATCACAGAATGGAATTTGACTTGCTATCCGTCTTAAGAGCTTTGAAAAGTTGACCATAGCATAAATGACGAGCGTGAGCAATCGGAACTGATGAGTATGTAGTAGAATATTGCTTAGCAACTTTTAAATCTGCTACTTAGATTCAGGAAATGAAACAAAACGGACGTAAAACTGTGGGAGCTGGAAATTTTGATTTATTCTAATCACATGTACCTAAGTACAGTGAAAAGTTTTTTTTTTTGTTTTGGGAGCAGGACGGGCGTATCATCGCAAACAAGGACTTGGAGATTATAGGCTGCTTGGACAATGGGGCATCCAGGTTACAGTGCACGGAAAGTGCACAAGGCAAGATTGACATTAGCAAGATTGGCATTATTTGCAATTAGAAAGACCATTCAGCAGCCTAGTAACGGCAGGGAATTGGAAATTGCTGTCGAACCTCAGTTCTGAGGGAGGATCACTAGACCCGTAACACAAACTCAGCTTTCTCTTTACGTGCGCTGCCAGACCTGCTGAGTTTTTTTCCAACAACTTCAGATTCACTTTCCTTTAGGATTGTCTCTCTGTTTCTTTTCGTGACGCAACATCATAATGCTTGCTTGGATAGTCAAATGTATCAGTTTTGAGTGCAAGCATAATCTTCAAGTCCGTGTTATGATCAGTCCCTGAGCAAGGTTTCCTAATTTCAGATTCCAGCAAGGAAGACTCAAAGCATTGACCTCCCAGGTGAGGAGGGGTGAACTGATTCCACTTGGTGATTGACCCACCCACACAGTTCATTGCAACAACGTTAATCTGAAAAGATTTCTTCAAACCCAAAAGAAATGTTTTGAACGGAGCCAGTTTAATCAGGATTCCTTGAAATAACATGTAGTTATTAATAAACTCACTGTAAGAAGAAATAGAAAACAGCGCACATGTGCACAGAACAGAAATAAGGAGTCCAAAAAAGACAAGATCAATCTTTGAATTATTTGTGAAGAGTGGATGGTTGAACATTGTGGCAAATGCAGTGGAGCTTACTACTAACATTGCTATTGGCAGTTGAGTCTATTATGAAATTCGTAGCTTTTGTAGGATGATTTTGGAACTGTCTGCCTTTTGTCCTGATGGCCTCTGCCTCTGCCAGTGATTTACTGGCAGTACTGCGTGTGCAACTGCCTTTCCCCTTTTGCTTTACCTGTGGTGCAGGGGTAATAAAAATGGCTGTGCTCAGATCTGTGACCCTTTTGGCACATTCTGATGTCAGACTACTAGCGCAACTGTTAATTCTCTTGCCAAGACTGGTGTCTTTTTTCTTTAGAGATAGTAGGAACTGCGGGTGCTGGAGAATCTGCGATAACAAGGTGTAGAGCTGGATGAACACAGCAGATCTAGCAGCATCAGAGGAGCAGGAAAGCTGACGTTTTGGGTCTGGACCCTTCCTCAGAAATGGTCTTTTTTACAGTTGTGTTTGCTGTCTGAGACACTCCCAGGAGATCACGGTTCAGCTTGTTGTAAGTTTTTTTTCCTCCCTTTTTGAGGTTTCTTTGACATCTTGTCAGGTGTCATTCTGCAGTGTATTTTGTGGCTGGCTGCCTGCAAACAGACACATCTACAATCACCTTTTGGCTGTATGTGCCATTTTGGGGAAAAAAAAGGTGTTGTAATTGCCGTTTGATATGTCTATACATGACTTAGTATTATGATCCATGGTCCTGACTGTCAGACTTGTATAATCAGGCATGATGTTGACAGGGAAGTAACAATAAATTCTTCTATCGCTAATTTCCAACTGCCGTCAAACTGACCTCTACTGGCTATTTTCTACGAACAATGAGATTTGACTAGTTTGTTCACAATGTGGGTGTTCTGTTTAATGCTAGGGTGACTTTCAGCTCCACCTTTCCAAAATTGCAAGGGCTGTTTATTCTAACTTTGACAACATTTCTTACCTTTTACTATCTCTGCTCTTTTACTGCTCATTCATATTTGTGTCAGTCAGCTGTTCCTGTACAGTCCTGGATGGTTTTCCATGTTCTATCTTTTGCAAATTTTAAGTCACCAAAAACTATCTTTCCCAATTTTGGTTCAATGCGAGTCAGGTTCGCATATCACATAAATACTCGGTTATCTATGTCGGTTCCTGGTCAAGCAATTAGTTAATTTTCTCCCCCTTTTTTTTTTCAAGCTCCTTTATGGCCCTTGTTACGTACAAGATGATCAGAGGATTAGATAGGGTGGACAGTGAGAGTCTTTTTCCCAGGATGATGATGTCGGCTAGTACGAGGGGGCATAGCTGCAAATTGAGGGGTGATAGATTTCAGACAGATGTCAGAGGCAGGTTCTTTACTCAGAGAGTGGTAAGGGCGTGGAATGCCCTGCCTGCCAGTGTAGTTAATTCAGCCACATTAGGGGCATTTAAACAGTCCTTGGATAAGCATATGGATGATGATGGGATAGTGTAGGGGGATGGGCTTGCATTAGTTCACAGGTCGGCGCAACATCGAGGGCTGAAGGGCCTGTTCTGCGCTGTATTGTTCTATGTTCTATCCCTGTAAACTTCTGCTCCAATCCCGTAACTATCCAAAGTGTCTGTATTCTAATTCTCTGGGCTCAATTACTCCATCATTGGTTGTCATACCTTCAGTTACCAAGATGCAAAACCCTGGGATTCTTTCTCTGTCTTGGTTTATTCCTCTTAAGATGCTCCTTTTAAAGTCCACATCTGACCATACTATTGAAATAACATAATATTTCAAAGGTGCTACTTAAATGCAAGTTGTGTACATGCTTTTGTAATTCAGATTTGGGAAAAGTGTCTTTTATAGGTCTACAACACTGAAAAAGACCCTTTGGCCCATCAACTCCACGCTTGTTAAAAATAAGCACCTAATTCCATTTTCCAACACTTGGCCCATAGCCTAATAGACTCATTTGACTGAATTCGCTGCGTGGCAGAAAGCAAAGGGCGATGGCTGGGAGGTGTTTATATGCCCAGAAGCCTGTACCCATTGGTGTTCCACAGGGAACAGTGTTGGGGCCCTTGCTGTTTGCAGTGTGTAAATCTGAATTTGAATATAGGAGGGTTGATCAGAATTTTGTGGATGATACAAAGATTGGAGGAGTGGTAAATAGTCAGGGGGATAGCGCAAGATTACAGGAGGATGTAGATGGGCTGATCAGTGGTTAATGAAATTCAAATTGGATAAGTGCAAGGTAATGCACTTGGACAGGACAAACAAGGCAAGGGAGTACATGATGGACGATAGAACATTGGAAAGCTTCTTTATAAGAAACAACATCCTTTTTTCTCTTGGAGCAAAGAAGGCTGAAAGGTGACGTTTTAGAGGTTGATCTATAATCTCAGAACAAATAGCGAGACATCAGGAAAGAAATTGTCCCATTGGCAGATGCAGCATGGTTTTGTGAGAGGCAGTTCATGTCTAGCTAATGTACTGGAATTCTTGAGAATGTTTGTTTGAGTGCGGTGGACAATGGGGAACCAGTGGTTTTGGTGTATTTGGATTTCTTGACAAGGTGCCACACAAAAGGCTGCTGCGTGAGATAAATGTGCACGGTGTTACAGGTAATGTATTTAGCATGGATAGAAGATTGGTTAATTAACAGAAAGCAAAGACTGGAGAAAAATGAGTGTTTTCTGCTTAGTAATCAGTGGCTAGTGGTGTACCTCAGGGATCTGCGGTGGGACTGCAGTTATTTACAATTTGTGTGGACAATTGAGAGGTTGGGACCAAGTGAAGTGTCAAAGTTTGCACATGACACTAAGATGAGTGGTAGAGCAAGGTGTGCAGAGGAGACTGATTGATTAAGTGAGTGGGCAAGGATCTAGCAGATGGAGTACAAATTAGATAAATATGAGGTCATCCATTCTGGTAGGAAGAACAGCAAAATGGACTATTATTTAAATGGTGAAAAGTTGCAGCATGCTGCCATGCAGAGGGACGTGGCTGTCCTTGTGCAACAACTTTGTGATTCATGCACAAGTGTAGCAGATAATTAAGAAGGCAAATGGAATCTTGTCTTTCATTGCCATAGAGATGGAGTTTAAAATTAGGGAGGCTATGCTGCAGCTATAGGGTGATGGTGAGGCCACACCTGGAGTGTACTGTGTGCTGGAATGGTCTCGTTACTTGTGTAAGGATGTACTGGCACTGCAGAGGAGATTCACTCGGTTGATTCCAGAGTTGAGAGGGTTGGATTATGAGGAGAGCCCGAGTAGGCTGGGATTATACTCATTGGCATTCAGAAGAATGAGGGGAGATCTTAGAGAAACATATAGGATTATGAAAGGAATAGGTAAGGTGGAGGCAGGGAGGTTTCAGCTAGCAGGTGAAACTAGGACTACGGGGCATAGCCTCAAAATAAAGGGAAGCAGATGTAGGACTGCGGTCAGGAGGACCTTCTTCACCCAAAGGGTTGTGAATCTGTGGAATTCCCTGCCCAGTGAAGTGGTTGAAGCTACCTCACTGAATGTTTTTAAGGCAAGGCTAGATAAATTTTTGAACAGGAGAGGAATTAAGGGTTACGGTGTGTGGGCAAGGAAGTGGAGCGGAGTCTCAAAAAGATCAGCCATGATCTTATTAAATGGCGGAGCGGACTTGAGGGGCCGGATGGCCTACTCCTGCTCCTGGTTCTTATGTTCTTGAGAGCATAGGTTTAAGGTGAGAGGGGAAAGATTTTAAGTGGGACCTAAAGGCCACCATTTTCACGCAGAGAATGCTACATCTATGGAACGAGCTGCCAATGGAGGCAAGTACAGGTAAACAATTACAACATTTATAAGGCATTTGGAGAGGTACGTGGATTGGAAAGCTTTAGAGGAATATGGGCCAAACGCAGGCAAATGAGACAGTTTAGGAAACCTGGTCAGCATGGACGAGTTGGACCAAAGGGCCCATTTCCATGCTGTATGATTCTGACTTTGCATTCTCTTACAAATGCAACAAAGTGTATTTCTAAAGTTATCACTTTGTTAAAATGTTTGGTTTTTAAGCTTTTAAAAGAGCAGGCTGTCATTGATCTGAGCACAGATGTCTTTGCACTTACCTCAACTTTTCGTTTTGATTATCTGTAGAAATTGCATTTGAGCTTTGGGTTTTCTTAAGTAGATGTCAATTCAGCATGTCCAGACCATTTGTCAAAGAGTGGTTAACATTTCCACAAGCAAGACTTTTTGCTACTACAAAAGTTGTTTGAACATCACTTTGGCGTATTTGAACTTTTTTTTCCAAACATACTGAACCTGTTGGCTGAAGAGATGTGTTGAAAAGCTAAACTGTTCCAGGTGGTAACAATGAAAAGAAGCATGCTGAAAACCATTGCTGTATAAATAGCAGGCCGTAGGTAATGTGAAAAGTTGTTTTGATGTTTCTGGTTTCCTTTTGTTTTTAAGTTACTCACGCACTAAATGGCATTGACTGCAGCCTGCACATGAAATAACTGAAACCTGTTAATTTATTCTAATGATTCGTGCTGACAGTAGCTATTATCAAAGGGCAGCTAAGGAATATACAAAACTATGGGGTGGGGAGAAAGACTTCACCTAATCTCTGTTTAAAATATGTACCCTTGATTTTTAGTGATCCCTGGCTCTATATGAGCCATCTACCCTGTCCATACCATTCAGGATCTTGTGCTTCAATCACGTCAACCTTTTAATCTAATAAATTTCAGCAGTTACAAGCCCAGTCTGTCCAACCTTTCTTGTTAAAACCACTGTCATGTAAACCTTGTGTGGAACTGTTTCCAAGGCACTTTTGTTCTTCCTTTAAACAAGACTATTATTGGTGCACAGTACCGCAGTGTGGAATCGAACATAATCTTGTCAAATTCGTTATCAAACAGCAAATCGGTGCATCCATCACTTGTCCTTTTATCCACTGTGCATGTTACCTCCTTGACTCCGATAGCTTGGCCAAACATGACTTCCTTTTCACAAAACCATGCCGCCGCTTTCCCGACAATAGATTTTAAGCTAACTAGCCTGTAACATCTTGCCTACTGTATCCCCCTTCCTTAAATAAAGCAATGAAGTTTGCTATCTTCCTACCTCATACATCTGTCCCAAATTGAGAGAATTTTGTGAAATTTAAAATCAACTATTTCACTAACTTATTTTAAAATTCTAGAGTGAAGTTCATCAGGATCTGGCCACCCATTAGCCTGCAACTCCAGTCATTTGCTCAGCACCATTTCCCTGATGACTTATTATTTTCCTGGGTTCTTCTCTTCCCTCCCTCCCTTTCATTGCCACAGTTATTGTTGCTGTTGGCGTGTTACTTGTGTCCTCTATAGTGAAGACGGACAAAATATACCTGTTCAATTCATTTACCATTTGCTTATTTTCCATTATTAATTTTCCAGTCTCACTTTCTGTAGGCCAATATTCAGTTTTCAAACACTTTTTTGAAATGTTTACGTTAATTCTTATCATCTATTTCTGATTATATTTCTGATTAGTATTCTCTCATTCTCTATGCTCCGCCTTCTTAATGTTGGTTCATCCTTTTCTGCATTCTATACAGTCTTCTGACCTGCCATCTATTGCATAATTATATATATTTTCTTTAAGTTTGTTACAATCTGTAACATTTTCCAGTTAACCGTGGATTGCTTAATTCCACATCATGCCCAACTACCTACCACCTTGCTCCTGTCTTTTCAGAGACATAGAAGATGCAATCCTCTCCTGACTATCGACTCCCCTCCTTCGCACCTGGAACAGCACTGTGTGTGCCTAAACCACATGGCCTGCAGTTGTGCTGTCATTAGACGTACAGCACGGTAACAGACCCTTCAATCCAACTAGTCCATGCTAATCAGACATCCTGAATTAATCTAGTCCCATTTGCCAGCATTTGGCCCATATCCCTCTTAAGCCCTTCCTGTTCATGTACCCATCCAGATGCCGTCTTAAATGTTGTAATTGTACCAGCCTTCACCACTTTCTCTGGCAGCACATTCCATACACGCATCACTGTGTGCATGAAAAGGTTGCACTTCAGGTTCGTTTTTCATATCTTTACCTTCTCACCTTAAACCTGTGCCCTCTGGTTTTGGACTCCCCTAACCCTGGGGAAAAGACCTTGGCTGTTCACCCCATTCATTCCCCTCATGATTTTATAAAACATGTAGAATGTCAGCCCTCATCCTGCACGGACACTCCATGGAAAATAGCCCCAGCCTAACCAGCCTCACCTTACAACTCAAAGTTCTTTTAAAGAAGGCATCTTACCACCACCTTAATGAGGACAAATAAGGACAGGTATTAAGTGTTGGTCTCACCAGCAACACCTGCATTCTCCTGAATAAAGTTTTTAAAGTGCATGCAAATTGTGCTCTGAAGTGGGGATCTTTAGATAGTAATTGTTGAAAATACTTGATCATTCCAGGTCATAATTCGTGGTCTGCAACTTGAGGACCCATATGGTCTTTTCCTGCTCTTATTTCTCATGTTATCTTAATATGTGAATTATTATTGCTAATTAACTTAAATACCCTGCAAGATTAAAACGCATACATGATGGATGATATCAGTGATTTGGTTTGACTGTTGTTATTATGGTTTCTTTATAAAATTGTAGCAAACCTTAACGCTGTGTGTATTTAATGTTTTGCATGCTATTAAGTCGTATCTTTGCTAGTTTGGAACCGCAGGTTGGCTTGTGTGTGTCGAAGCCAATGGGATCGAGTGGAATAAAGAGTTTATTCCAAAGATTGTATCTTAACTTCTTTTACAAGTTAAAACATTTGTGCACTCTGGAATAAGTGGTACTTTTTGGCAGCATAAATACATAAACAGAAGAGGGACCAGTGGAGCTGTTGGAAATTGTTCATCATCTTTGTTGTGTAGTTCTTCTCTACTAATCAAACATAAACATTACAGAAGCATTGTTTCCTTGTTCCTATTTAGCACATAGACTAATTAGCAAATTAAATGGACAGCTGAGATTCTAGAAATCTAAATGTCCAAATTCCCATGAGTTTTCTTGAACTGTTTATTAGAAACTCTATTTACTATAACTTATAAAGGATTACACAACTCTGGAGAAAGAGGTGAAGGCAAAGTTAATAGGTGAGTAGAGCTTTGGGTGGTACAGATGATAAGCATCAGAGCTTTGGATCAGCAGACGTGTGCAGAAGCTGGAAAATAAAATGCATTTCAAAGTGTCAGGTGCAGAAGAGAGACCGTTTATGTACGAGAGTTTTGACAGCAGTTGAAGGGTGGGATAGGGCTGTCGATAACCACTTCAGATAATGGAAGGAAATGCAGCTTTGGATCAAATGGATTGCCAAGGTCTGATTCAGACTGGTGGGAGGGCTGGGGGAAGGAACAACAAGGGATAGAGTTTGTGAAAGCTGCCATGTAGTCTGACCAATGCTAACTGCAAGAAAAATGTTAAGACACTGAACTGGTTATGAAACCACTTTCCTCTTAATGTCTGTCCAAATGGCCTGAGTCGCGATTTGGCACTCGGCTCTCACTTTGACATTCAAACATTGCCCTTACAGCAGTTTTTGAAAATATTTGTTCACGTAATGTGTGGTCATTTACTGCCAGGGCCAGCAATTATTCTCCATCTCTAACTGCTCTTAAAGATGATGAGCAGTGTTCATGAGCCACTGCAGTCCATGGGGTACTTCCACATCCACAGTACTGTATAATAGGGAGACCGAGCTGGTTAACTTAAGCTCCTTAACCATTGGATTAGGACAATGTCAGGTAGTCGACCCACTTTCCTTATTTTTATTGAATCATTGTTAGAGATTTTACATAATCGAATGGCTCGCTAGACCATTTTATGACCTAACATGGAAAATCTGTGCTTAGAATCATTTGCACCATCATGCTTGAAGATCCAGAGAGGATTTGCTGTTAGCTTTTCAAACATAAACATGGTAGCCTGGCATTTGCAGGAAATTTACTGTGCTCTGATTAACCTGAGCTGGAGCTACCTGGACTGACTGTAGTAATGCCTTGGTATATGCCTGGTTTGTGTGTTATCACTATGACCTGACCCAGACTGCTTTAGCCCTGCTCAATGGGAGATCATCTAATTTTATTTTAAGCCAATTTGTTGGCTTCATGTTTAATTTTGGTGTGTGAGGGTTTATTTCAGGACTATGTTCATTTGCTTTTCTGCCAAATTCCAGGTTTTCATTTGTTAATTTGTGCCAACAACTTTACAGACAATTGAAGACTAAATAAAGGGATCGTTATACACAGACTGCAAATTACTGAAGGCTGTAGTCTGCTTTTATTGTCCAGAAAAAATAAAATCCATAAACTTGATTGTGTTCTGCATACATCATGGCACAGTGAACAATTCACAGCTGGAAAATCACGAAAGAAATGGTTGGAAGCATTTTGCTCATTTTAAAAAAAACACAAAAATCCTCTGGACAAAACCCTGATGGACAGAGTATATCAATATTTACTTTATGTGGAGACTGAAGTAGACAATTTCTTTTGGATAGATGGCTTTGTGTAAGTCCAAATAAGGGCGCTACAACTTCAAAGCCGGCTGCACTGTGCAAGTGTTCGTGCTGAGCGTAATTGCCTGATTTGACTTGGATGCAAAAATATCAAATATTTCGACTGCCTTAGCCCAACCCTGAACAAAGGACACACATTAAGCATACATATACTTAGCTGCAAGTAACTAACTTGGTGATATGGCAACATGTGGTTTAAAGTACAAATGTGCACAGGCATGTGTTTTTCATTTAGTTTTCTTTTTGTTGTCTTGTGTATATCTTTGCAAGCCTTAAACAGGCATTTGTTGGGGAAACCAAATGGGTGTGATGCTTGGCTACCAAGGCGAATTCATTTGTCAGCTTCTGAGTCGTTGCTCCTAGGGTTGGGGGAGGAGGTGGTGGTATTTTTCTTCAGGATGGCCAAAGATCATCAATTGATCTTTGCATTCATTGGCTTCCACACGTTTCATCTTAAAATGATGACCTACACTAAAATCTGTTGTGCATTTATGACTGGTCAAGATTAGGGATTTGTCTGAAGTCTTTCCCCTTTGGTAGAGCAATCGAGCAAAGATCTACGTAAATAATGGCTAACAAAAAAAGTCCAAGGTTCATTCTGGGCGGGAAAGTGGAGAAGAAATAAAATTATTCTCCAATGATTCAAAATAGGTGAAAATAATTAGGCAAAGTTTGCTCTTTGTCGCACTCTGGTAAACTTACACGATCAAATGTCCGCACTGGTTTCCATTAAGCTTTAAGAGTCAAATCAGGTAATTTTTTTAAAAAAGTAAAAAGACCTAATGGATTTAGAAAGTCTTTTATTTCTAGTCTTGGCAAAGTCAAAACAATGTGTGTCTCTGGCAGCTTCCTGTACTAGTAATGAGCTATACTATGCAACATATTTTGTCTCTTAGCCAGAAACTCCTATCACTTCTTAAAAAAATCTTGACAAGATTTCACTTTTCACTGGATAAGCAACTTTCTTTTTCCATCTTTAACTGGCAGTTTACCATCGCTCCGCACATTGCTACAATCCTATCTTAATCCCCGTGAATTGCAAGGATTAAGAAATTTTCATGCATCGGAGTGTTTTTTTTTAAAATTTCTGGAATGTTGATGTGTTAGACGTTTGACACGCTTGACGTGGTGCACTGTTACAAAGGGGAGTGAGTGGTCATGTGTCCGGATTATTAATCTGGAACGCTGGGTTAGTATTCTGGGGGCATGCGTTTGAATGCTCAACCTGGCAGAAGCTGAGATTTGAACTCGAGCTGGCCTAAAGGTGACCATATAACCACGGCTGATTGATGGAAGAACTCATTTCATCCATTTATGTGCCCTTTTAGGGAAGAAAATCTACTCTTCATACCTAATCAAGCCTAGATGTGACTCCAGAATGACAGACAGCAGTATGGGTATCTCTTAACCACCCTCTCAACAACTAGGGATAGGCAATAAATAGCCTGCAATGCCTTCATTCCATGATGAATTTTTTTAAAAAAGCGAGAAAATTCCTGTTTTCAGTTGTCTTACTAGTGTGGGACAATGCAAAATTTCCTGTCAACAGGAACAACACCAGCCTGATCAGTAGAAGTGAAAAAAAATCCTCCAAGATTTATGGCAGACTACAAAATTTCTTCTGAGCCCAATCAAGAGAAGCACGTGCAAGACCCCAACGCCTATTTGAGAGGCTGTAGGGCAGCAAATAAAGCAATTTGCAAAGTGGGTGTTTGAATGTTTTAATGTAAATGAGGCCATATCAGCAATAGCAAATAAAATAGGATAGGCTACCATGAAAATTTAACTTTTCTCTGAAGGACTTCATGGATTATTGATTTCTGAATTGGAAATAAATGGGGACAGTATAGCCCTGTTGGAACAAATCTATAAAATGCAGTTTGACCCAGGTTAGGTGTTTTTTTTTTTTAAAGATCCATTTATGTTCTGGAGAAACTCAGGTTGATCTTTTTGGGTCTTACGTTTAATTTACCCTTTTCTTTCTCCTGAGGGTACATTTTGCATGTATGTTATGCAATCCTGACCTGTTAAAAAGAATGCTGTGTGTAGATTTCTGTGGAGGGGACTAGTTTTTGTTTTCCCCAACCTGTTTGTTTTTAGTCCAGCCTCTCCTGATCCGCAGTTTGCATTTGTAGTTCATGATGTATCAGGTTTGGAAGTCAACAAAGCAAACTTGAACTAAGAGTGTATGCTATAAAATCAATTGAATTCCACCCTTCAAAATAGCTTGCTGACACTGGAATTGCTGCTCTTGTCTGGTTGCCTAAGGAGTACTGTGTTCACTTTTTAGGAAATCAATAATCAAACCTTGAAGCAGTATAGAGTAACAAGATTGAACTCTGCAGAAGAGATGAGGCATGAGCGAAGTTATGGTTTTGAGATTACAAAAGTTAAAGGTTTTCTCCATAATATACAAAATCCTGCATTTTTTTTTTTCCTGCCTTTAGACCCAGGATAACACAAGTTTGAAGTAGGTTTCTGGACTTTACAGGAAGTACTATTCATTGTAAATTAATAGTTTCTGGATCTTGGTTCTTAAAAAAAAACAACTAAGGTCTCATAATTTGACCTGTTAAAACTCCAACCTACGTAAGTATAGGCAGAAACAGACCAAAAGAATTTGGTGTTATGGTGGGGGCAATAGCTGGGAATGCAGTTCACTAGCCCCTGGCCGTAGGATTTACTGCAATGATTATCTTGCCTTTCAAAATACTGGAAGTGGGTACAGATATTTACAATTTGCAGCATACTGACAGTTTAAGTAATTGGGGAAAATAAATTGGCTTACTTCAGGCTTTAGATATTTTCTTATTACAGAAAGAAAGCTTTCCCCTTTTGAGGTCCAAAAGCTTCTAGCCACAGTTGTTCATCTGCCTGCTGACAACTATATGATAGGCCTTCTGCCTGGGAGCCATTGTCATTGGCAACTGGTTGCCACTGTATAGACTAGTCATTGTTGAGAGGCAAATCTGAATTTTTGGTGCCAGCTAGTCTCCAACCAAACCTTTGCCTATGATTAAACAAAGTAACAACGTAAACATCACTTGCTATGAGTAGAATGTAAATTCAGTCTATAACTGCAAGTTAGTCTGTAGCTGGAGATGACCGTGATAATTTTGAGGCTTGTTATGAGAACTGATCTGGTTTACTAATGTCTCTGTAGGGAAGGAAATCTGCTACCCTTGCAAGTAATACCAAAATGGACAAAAAGTGAAGATTTTTTAAAAAAAAAGTAACTATAGTCCAGTTAGCTTAATGTCTGTTATTGGGGAAAACGTTAGTCTATATTATGAAGGATCTAATACCAAAATAGAAATGTATATGATTGAGCAGTGTCAGCATGGTTTCATGAATGGGAATTCATGCCCGATGAGCTTGCTAGAATTTTTTTGAAGGTATTAACAAGCAGGATAGGTAGGAGAATCCATGGATGTAATATGTTTGCATTTTCAGCAGGTGTTTGAGGTAACACATGTATTAGGCTACATAATCGGAGCCCATGGTGTTGGATGTAGTTAATGAGCATAGAGAGAGGATTGTCTAACTAATAGACAGCTGTGATGGTGGGGGGCGGGTGCACTTTCAGGATGGAAGCTTGTAACTCGTGGTGTGCCACAGGGATCGGTGCTGGGGCTGGATGACTTGGAAGACAGTGAACATATTATAGCCACGTTTGTGGATGAGGAGAAAAAAATAGGTGGGAAAGCAATTAGTAAAGCTGGAAGAGTCTGCAGAGAGATGTAGACAGGTTAAATAAGTGGGCAAAGACTTGGCACTCGGAATTGTAATGAGGAAATGTGTGGTTATGCACTTTGACAAGAAGAACTGAAGAGCACAATATCGTTTAAATGGAGAGAGACAGCAGAAATCTACAGACTTGATGGTTTTGGGTCTCCTTGTCCATAACTAGCGAGAAGGTATCATCCAAGTTCAGCAGGTGATAGGGAAGGCTTGGTCTGACCTATGCGTCTCCAGACCCAAAGTAATGTGTTTGACTTTCAATCAACCTACGAAACACTCTCTCGCAAGTCATTTTTTTCGAGGCAACTAGGGACAAGCATCAAATCCTTGCCTCGTAACTGACGCTGCATCACAAAAGTTTAGAGGTTTTGTTTTTTTGGCAAGCAACAAGGAGTGTGTTTGAGACAAGAATGTGGAAATCATTTATGTATGCTGCCTGCATAATGTTGGACTTGGCTTGGTAATGGTGCTTGAGAGTCATAACATTTTGAGCCCATGTGTTACCCTTAAACTCACTGATAGTACAAGCCACAGTAGTCTCAAAGGACAGTAGGCTACTCTCGTTTGAGAGAAGTGATTGGTGGTGAGTTTAACCTGAGGTTTCATCACACTGCAAACAAGGGCCAAGCTTTAGAAGTGGAGACCTTGTGGTTGACACAGTTAGTCTGTGAATTTAACCTGTTAGTGACAATTTGTATTAGAAACCTGTCATCCTGTCAATGAACTTACCAACCGACTGAACGAGCACTGTCAAAGGTGCTGGAATTTGCTTGAGACTTAAAACTAGATGCACATTACTCAACACTATTTTTGAGGAATTGTCCTTGATGACCTGACTGAATGCATTCAGTCAACATCATTGGTCATTATCTGTTCATTGCCACTTTGCAGTTTATGATGTGTTGTGACATGTTATTTGGCTGCAGGGTTTCCCCTCACTCTAACAGTGTTAACATGTTGAAAGCACTTTAACTGTAGTATGCTTTGAGATGACCTGAGATCTGCTACATAAATGGATGCCTTGTAGAAGAATGAGTTCAAACGACTGTCATCTTCATCTGTTTGACATTGCTCGTGTAACTAATCTTTTTAAGCTTGCCGTGTTTACCTTTTGCTATTATCATTTTTGGCCTTCGTTGCTGTTACTATGTTGTTTTGAATTGCTTTTCTTTTAAATTTGTTGCATCTTCTGTCTTTAAAGTGGGACAAACTGGGTATAAGTTTCTTTGGCAAAATTCTGTTTTATCTGCGAGATAAATGTGGGAAAGGCAGCTTCCCCCTTTTCTCTCCTCGCTGGCTGTGTGACAAAGGCTGCATAGAAAACAGACAATTTGTAAATTATCTCGAGTACTAGTGAAGCCGCATCCTGATAGACCAAATGGATTTGTGTGTCATGAGCTCGTGACCTCATTGATGTTTGAACTACCTTTTTTGGAGTATATAAGCTTTTATTTTTAGTTGGAGTTGTACACTTCAAGGGGGTGCTGGAGGGAGAAGGGTTGTCA
Source organism: Ginglymostoma cirratum (assembly GCA_024137785.1). Lineage (NCBI taxonomy): Eukaryota > Metazoa > Chordata > Chondrichthyes > Orectolobiformes > Ginglymostomatidae > Ginglymostoma > Ginglymostoma cirratum. The sequence continues at coordinate 19,881,655 of JAHRHZ010000019.1, forward strand.
CTGTTGGAATCCCACACCTTCCAAGGAACATAGACATTAGTATCAAATTTAAATCCTGATTCGTTTCCTCTCTGGGTAACAAGAAGTTGATGTTTTGAACAGCTGAATAAGATTGCATTGCCAACTGTTCAAAATGTGAAAGTAACCAGGAAAAGCAACTTCATAAATTAAGTGAATGTGATTATTTTCCAGTATTCATACATAATTTAAGAATTGTTCACTTACTTGCATTCCTTTGGTTGTGGTCGCAGCGAAACTGGAGTAGTTGGTTCAAACGAATGTCCAATCTTGCTTTTACACCTTCAGTCAAGGTTATGACTATCTCATTTGCAGAAGATGATTTATGATTTTATTTGTGCAAATGAGTCGTTCTGCAGTGGTTTCTTCTGCTGATTGATGCACGTGATTTGAATATTGAGCTGTAAATGATGGCCAATTCTTGAGTATGGATTTTCAATTTATTCATGGTAACTTCAGGCTTCTCTCAAATTTGAGACGAGTCCACCCTAGTGCCAAATAGATGAATGGAAACTAGAAAAGTTCTTTGTCATCTCAGTTGGACCTTGTCTGGAATATACTCCACTTCGTATTAGCTGCCTGCATTCTTGGCTCTCGCTCAGAAAAGCATAACTCTAGATTTTCTGTTGAGCTTTTTCCTCTATGATGTTCAGTCTGCCAGTGGAAAGTAGTTGTTTACACAAGTAACATTATTGTATGATGGGAAGAGAGCTCAAAAATGAACTGTTTAAAAATTAGTTGACGTAGAAATGTGCTGTTTTTGTTTTCAAAATGCCCACCAAGGGGATTCTGTGCAGGGGAGATCAAAAAGACATTCCAAAGAAATCAGCTGGTACCACAATTGTCTGATATATCGTACAATTACAACTTCCTTTCTGACCGAGTGGCTACAGAATTTGAGAAAATAGCCACCGCTACATTTTGCCATGTGTTGGAAGTTTTATTCTTAATCTGCTGGTTATTCTGCAGTCCTTCCTCTGCAGTGACACAATGTGCTTTTGACCAACATAAAAAGAATTTATTGTTTATTCATGATATGGGAGTATCGCTGAAAAGGCCAGTGTTTGTGCTGCTCTCTGATGCCCCCTGTAGGTGCTGGTGTCTGCTAGGTTAAATAATACAGCCCACCTGGTGTATATTAAACCACAGTATTTTTGGGAAGAGGATTTTGATTTTGGATTTTAACCCAGCAACAGTGAAGTGGCTATGTAATTCCAAGTGTTTACCGTGCAAAGAACCACGTCAGTGATGTAATAGGTCTATGTGCCTCTGCTGGCGTGGCGTCTGAAGATTTTCTATATTGCATATAAACTTATAGCTGGATACACGTAATCGGACTTTGAGATATAGATGGTCTCGATTGAAATAAAGAGAATATTTGACCCACATCAAAATGGCTGCCATTTACTATCACCGACCCAGATTTTCTGGCCTCTGGGTCTCAAATTATTCAATGTCCCCTGAAAGAGACTCATTGTGACCACCTACGAAGTAAGTCTCTTGAAAGGCAAAACTAAATGGGTAATTGCTTTGACATCAGGAGCCCTTTGAAAATGTCTTCAACACAGTTAGAGTTGGAGACTTGGAGCGTTCCACCTTTAACTTGAGAGACACCTAGGGACAGTTAAAGCAATTAAAATGTACTCTAACTCAAAGAGACTGCTAACTTCTCTCAGACACTTGCCGCCCTGTACCTCTTCTCATGTGGATTGATACTGGACTGAGATAACAAGGTGTGGGGCTGAATGAACACAGCAGGCCAAGCAGCATCAGAGGAGCAGGAAGGCTTGACGTTTCGGGCCCGAAACGTCAAGCTTTCCTGCTGCTATGATGCTGCTCGGCCTGCTGTGTTCATCCAGCCCCATACCTTGTTATCTCGGATTCTCCAGCATCTGCAGTACCTTTTATCTCTGATACTGGACTGAGTTTGTTTTAAAGACAGGTTGGGAATAAGGCAGAGTTGAGAATTCCCATCAGGCTTAAATTTTCAAGTGACAATATGTTTCTTACAAATTAAGTTTAAATGCTGTACATGGCAATCGTGCATGTCCCGGCTGTGATCTTATGGTTACATTAAGGAAAGACTAACTGATCTTCACATGTTCATATCTACATGCTGCTGAGAGTTGTATCTAGTATAGTATGGTGTAGAATCATTTAACTTTGACCACACTCTGCTGTTTATACCCAGTGATGTGCAGTACTGTGGCAGCATTGGAAGGTTGCTTCTGGGTCCTGAAACATTCACTCCACAGTACCTCTACCTCTTTGCGCATCTGCCAACCAATCCCCTCCCTGCTTCTCTCTGTAGCTTTTAGAAAAAGCATTGGGCCACTTTAAAGTTTTGCTCACTACTAGTGCGTGTGGCTTCTGCACAGATTTTTCTTGTACTGCTCCCTCTGCGGTTTGCAGCATCACAAGTTGTACCCGAAAGGTAAGTATGTAACTATGTGAATGGAGTCGGAGAAAGTATTCTAATCCAAAGTGGATAATTTGAGTTGCAATGTCACTTCAGCGATGCAGGGTCCATGGAGACCTTAAAGACAATAAACCTCCTGAGAAATTTAAAAGACTCTTTCCTGAACAAGCAACAAAGAATTGCGACAAGCACTTGAAATTTAAATGTTAGAAACAGTACTTTAAAGGGTCATCTTGGTTAGAAAATGTAGTGGCAAAAGTTAAGCTGCAGGCAAAATTAACCTAAAGTCTACAACCAATATGGAGGGAGGTCGTGTGAGGTCTCTGTCATTCCTGATTTAGGTTTTGGGCAGTGATCAAACAAGTGCACAATAAAACTCACCCCTTATTTGTTTAACTCCAGAAATCCTGTCTGTCTTATTCTTTACAATTTTCAGTTAAACAAGGAAGTGCGCATTCAATTTTTTTAAACATCTTATTCTTTTGTGGGATATGGAGATTGCTGGCTAGCATTTATTGCCTGTTCCCAATTGCTCTTGCTAAGCTGGTGTTGGGCGGCCTTTTTGAACTTCTGCAACTCGGGTTATGTAGGTAAGCCTACAGTGCTGTTAGGCAGGGAGTTCCAATACTCTGTTCCTCCACTGTCATTTATGTTAAAGACATTGACATCTTATCATTACAGTGAAATCTGCATTGTTTTGTGTTCATAACTAAACTGAAATGTCCACCTAGTTAAACCCTCAAAATCTATAACGCATCATAAACAGAATTAGGCCATTCGCCTCATCAAGTCTGCTTTGCCATTTTGATCATGGCTGATTATGTTTCTCAACCCCATTCTCCTGCCTTTTCCTTATAACCATTTTGATCCCTCTATTAATTAAGAACCTATCGATCTTTGTCTTAAAAACACTCAATGACTTGGTCTCCACAGGGTTTTGTGGCAGTGAGTTCCACAGATTTACCACCTCTTGCTGAAGAAATTCCTCCTCATTTCCGTTAAAGTCACACAGCATGGAAACAGACCCTTCAGTCCAACCAGCCCACATCGACCATGTTCCCAAACTAAACTAGTCCCACCTGCTTGCACTTGGCCCAAATCTTTGCAAACCTTTCCTATTCATGAACTTACCCAAATGTTATAACTATAACTGCATACACCACTTTTTCTGGCAATTCATTCCACACATGAACCAGTCTGTAAAAAGCTTGCACCTCGTGTCCTTTTTTTGTTTTTTCAAAAAATCTTTTGCCTCTCGCCTTTAAAAATGCCCCCTAATGTTTAACTCCACCCCCACCCTAGGGAAAATACCATTATCTATGCCCCTCATGATTTCCTAAACCTCTGCTCCAGTGAAAACATGTCCCAGCCTTTCCAGTCTTTGTTTTCATATCTCAAACCCTCCATTTCAGGCTCCAACCTGATAGATCTTTCCAAACCCTCTCCAGTTTAATAATGGGGTGACCAGAACTGCACATACTAGTAGAAAAGGTCTGGCCAATGTCCTGTATAATCTCAACAAGACATCCCAACTGCTGTTCCCAGCGGTCTGAGCAATGAAGGCAAGTGTGCTAAATGTCATCTTAACCACCCTGTCTACACGTGATGCAAATTTCAATGAGTGATGTACCTGAATGCCTCGGTCATTGTGTTACACAGCGCTACCCAGGACCCTGTGTAAGTCCTGTCCTTGTTTGTTTTACCAAAATGCAATATCTCACTTTTGTCACAATTCAACTCCATCTGCCACTCCCCGGCCCGTTGGCCCAATTGATCGAGGTCTTTTTCTAATCTGAGAAAACTTTCTTAACTGTCCACTATACCACCAATTTTGGTGTCATCTACAAACTTAATAACCATGCCTCCTATATACCTCCCATTTATATAAATGACAAACAAAAGTGGACCCAGTACTGACCCTTGTGGAACACTGCTGGTCACCGGCCTCCAGTCCAAAAAGCAACCCTCTACCACCGCAGTTCTAAAAAGTTGTTCCTTCACTCTGAGGCTGTGCCTTTGGGGCATAATCTCTCCTAGCAGAGAAGATGTCTCCACATCCACGCTATCCAGGCCTCCTGCTATTCTGTAAGTTTCAATCAGATCACCCTCTCATCCTCCTAAACTTTGAGTACTGATCCAGAGTCCTCAATTACACCACACGACAAGTCCTTCACCTCTTGGATCATGCTTGTAAACCACCTCTAGACCCTTACAATGCCAGCACAACTTGGATATTAGATATTGGGTCCAAAACTGCTCTCAATATTCCAAATGTGCATTGACCAGAGTGTTGTACAGCCTTAGCAGTACATTTCTGTTCTTGTATTCTAGACCTCTCAAAATGCATGCTACCATTGTATTTGCCTTCCTAACTGCCAGCTTAACCTACATAGATAACAAGGTGTAGAGCTGGATGAACACAGCAGGCCGAGCAGGAAAGCTGACGTTTCGGGTCGAGACCCTCCTTCAGAAATTAAAGTAAAGTTCAGCTTAACCTACGTGTTGACCTTGAGAATCCAGGACTCCCAAGTCCCTTTGTGCATCAGATTTCCAAAGCCTTTCCTTATTTACAAAATAGTCTATGCCTTTTCTGACTAAAGTGCATTTGCTCACACTTTGCCACATTGTTTTCCATCTGCCACTTCTTTGTCCACTTTCCAAGCCTGTCCAGGTCCTCCTGCAGCGTCCTTGCCTAATCAGTGCTACCTGCCTCTCCTCCTATCTTTGTATCATCTGAAAACTTAGCAATAATGTTTTCAGGCCATTCATGCAGATTGTTAACATATAATGCGAATAGTTGTGGTCCCAACACTGACTCCTGTGGAACTCCACTCGTCATTAGCTGCCATCCTGAAAAATAACCCCTCACCCCCACTCTCTCTGCTATCTGTCAGTCAGTCAATCCTGTATCCATGCCAGTACCTTGCCCTTAACAGCACAGGCTTTTATCAATTTAGGAGCCTCCTCTGTAGCACATTGGATTTCCAGAAGGCTTTTGACAAGTAGATCACATTCACTGGTTCTCCTTTGTCTAACTTGTTCATTACCACCTCAGAGTTCCAACAGATTTCAGGCATGACCTCCCTTTGACAAACCTGTGCTGACTCAGCCCTACTTTACCGTACACTCCACAATCTTATCCTTAATAACAAACACAAATCTTACAAATGACTGTGGAAGGCTTACTGGTTTATGATTTCCTGACTTCTGCTGCCCTCTTGCCTTAAATAAGGTTGTTACGTTAGCCATTTTCCACTCCTCTGAGAACCTCCCTGACTCCAGTGATTCCGGGAAGATCACTACCAATGCCTCCACAATGTCCTCAGCTGTCTCCTTCTGACCCCTGGGGTGTATTCACCAACCAGTACATTCTAGACAAGAACAAAATGCTGGAAAGTCTCAGCAGGTCTGGCAGCATCTGTGGCGAGAAATCCGAATTAATGTTTCAGGTCGAGTTGCCCTTCCTCCGAACAGTTCTGAGGCAGAGTTACTGGACCCGAAATGTTAACTCTTTCTCTCTACGGCTGCTGCCAGATTTGCTGAGCTTTTCCAGCATTCTCTGTTTCTGATTTACACCATCTGCAGTTCTTTCGGTTTTTACATACTAGACAACAAGCTTTTTCCAAACCTTATGAGTTTGACTGGTTTCCAGCTGTTTAAATGTCAAGGTTACAGGAATAAGGAACATCAATAAAAAGGTCAGATGAGTTTATAGTAGGAAAATAGAAACATTTTACTGTCACATTACAGTTCAGCCACAGCTCAGTTGCTAGCACTTTTTCCTCTTAAACAGAAGGTTATGGGCCAAGTCTCTCTGTAAGTCAGCTTGATAGGCTTTCAGCTCTGCAGTCTTTTGGATGAATCTTTAAATTGAGGTTCCATCTGCTGACCTGCCTCAACATGAAGGATCTAATGGCACTATCTGGAGGAAGATTTCCTGGGTGCCCTGGTCAGTATTTCATCCCTGAAATGTCACAAAAATGGTTATTTGACCATTATTATGTTTGTGGGTGATTATTACAGCTTAACAAATTGCACAAAATAATGACTGCATTTCTTCGGCTGAAAGTTGGTAATATCTTGGGGTTGTGAAAGTTACTGTAGAGTTGGAAAACTGTCCTTTTTATTTTATTATCTGGATTAGAAACTATAAAGCTTTAAGCTGTGTCGTCTTCAGTATTGGTTGAATTCCATTCCTTACGCTTTGAAGGGATGAGCTTTTCAGACAGAAGTCAGTACTTTGTGCACATAAGAAGTAGCATCACTGTTCCCTTTTGTTTTTGTCAAATCAAAGTAAAATTTGGGTAGCACAAATCCGTTGGGTGTTTTGGTGTCAATAAATACATCTTGGTTCTGTTGCGTTTAGTTAACCACTGGGATATGATCATGACCATCATCCTTTCTGTAAGAAAGTGGAAGTTGACCATTTCAGTTGAACATAGTTGTCTTTAATGACATAATGAAGTACTGCAGTTTATCTAAGACCAAGTAGTTTCGATGAAAACTCCTTCATCCTTTTCTTAGGGGTCAAACGGAAATTGTTATCAGCTTCTTTAAACAGTATTGAAGCTGTCTGCAATGTAAAGAGCTTGCATCTTTCCTTGCAGAGCGAAGTGATTTTTCAAGTAGGGACAGTCACTTCGAAGTAATCTGCATCAATTTTGCAATACTTCTGCTCACCATGTCTCATTATTGGATTTTTTTTTTAAATTTGAAGATTAACTTGTAAACGCAAGTTGTTGTAGTATGCTGAAAAAGTTCATTAGCCCAGTTCAACAAATTACCTGTGGGGCAGAAGCAGTTTTGTGAATATTTGTCCACTACCTCTCCTTGAGGTTCACATTAACAGTTAAATCTATGGATATGAGACTCCATTCTGAATGGTTTTCATAAAATTTGCAGTACAACTCAAAAGTTAATCATTAGCGTCCTCCATACAGAATCCACTAATATGCATTTTTAATTTATTATTGCAGATTTCTTCACATTTTATCCTTTTGGTGTTGGGAAGCTTCACACTTTAGTTTTGAGGTGGTAAATGGTTCCAAAACTCAGAAATTTTGTTCACCCATCAGTCTGTCTTAAAATAGAAACACAAAATACTGGAGAAACTCTGCGGGTCTGACAGTATCTGTGGAGAAAGAAATACAGCTAATATTTCAAGTCGGACCATGTTGATATGATCCACAGATGCTGCCAAACATGCTATGTTTTTCCACCATTTTCAAATTTTGTTTCAGATTTCCAACATTTGCAGTATTTTACTATTAGTTAAGGCACCTTTGGTTTGCTATCACATTTTGCTGAAGCCTTCTTTTCAGTGAATGGTTTACAAAAATTTTGTACCGAGACACAATGATCTCATGCAAGTGACACAGCAAAGCGAGGCGCTGATGGAGAAGAAATAATCAGAGCTGCAAGATTGCTGAACTGTTGGTTGTTTTCTTTTTCTTAAAAAAAAAAAATCAACACTTGTTAATTGTAGAAAAGTTTCAAAAAAACACTTTTTTAAGAGGAGACGTGGAAATCTTTACATATACGGAAGACCATTGTGGAGAAACAAGTCTAGTTAGGACCACCTACAGATGACCTGATGAAAAGCTTAAATACAGTCTGTAGACCAAAAAGCTGGGGCTTGGGTGCTGACTTTAGTTTGGTTTCTAGTAGGTGAATTGTCTCTGAATATAATATCAATATTTATTCAATTTGGAGCTAAGCAGAGGTCCCTTTGCCCTTCATAACTTTTTAGTGGTTACTTCCTGTTATAGAATGACCACTTCTCCTACGAACAATACCACTTGATCTCAGTAGTGTCTACAGCTGGGGTAGTTGCAGATTAGCATTGTCTATTTTGGAACTTCTTTGCTGCATGTTGAACTCTCCAAGTGGTTGTGCTGAAGCAGCAATAAGAATGGCCTATACTAAGACTTGCATTGCTGGCTGGGCAGGGTTGGTCCTGCCAAACCTGGACAAGAAGCAATGGCTGAGGTGATGTCCTCTTGCTCCTGGTGGATGCTATCTTCCTTGTGCCTCAGTAGTGTCAGGTCTGAAAGATTCTAAGTAAACAAAGTAGTACTTTCCATAAACTGCACCTTGTCAGACTGAAATCTCTGCTACTGGTGACGTGCTATGTAAGTTGGCTATAGCCCTAGAAGCTGCTAGAAGTAATTACAAGCACAAAGCTAAACAGATCAATCCTGATTGGAATTTGCCACATAATTATGTGGGCACTGCACGCAGTAACAGATCTTCCCCGAGAACCCAATGGCATTGCCATCCCATTATTCCCCTATTATAAGGTTTACCAGTGAACAGGAATTGAAATGGATGGGCCATGTATGGCTGTGAGAACAAGTCAGAGACTAGGAACCCTGTCGTGAGTAACTCATTTCTTGATTCAAGTCTGGCCACCACCTAAAAAGCACAGTCTGTGTTGTCATGGCACAGTCCCCGCTTGACTGGATAGTGCAGCTCTGAAAACACTCCAAGCTCGACAGAACCTTGGACCAATCAGCACACCTAATTGGTAGCCCATCCAATCCCTGCCACTGATGCATGGTACCTGCGTTCACAAAATGCACTGCAGTAACGCACCAAGACTTGTCTGACCTTCCAAGCCCATGACCTCCAGACTGGAAGAACAAGGGCGTGGCAACGTTCAACATTAAATAACACTATATTGCCATTCCTACGCTGTCACTGGGTCAAAATCCCAGATCTCCCTTCCCGACTACACTGGTGGGTGTCCATTCACCCCAAAGACTGCAGGAGTTCATGAACATGTCTCATCATCCACACCTGCAGGGCAATTGGGTTTGAGCAATAAAAGCTGGACTAGCCAGAAGCACCCACATCTTAACAAACTTAACTCTGGCGTTTGGCTTTCCTTTTGTTGCTTGCTGGATGATCTAGGGACTTTATCTTACAACTTTTCAGCTTTTGCACAGGCTTTCCCTCTCTGGCTTGGTGTGTGTGCGGACCTTGGAGTCTGTCACTGTTTCCTGTTAGGTTTTCCTTGTCATCGGATTGTACCCCTACTTCTGAGTTTGTGTGGCTGGAGTGATCTTGTATTTTGCGAATAGCATTGCGCTGTCTCTGGGCTTCAGTTCCAGCACTGCTTAGCACATTGCGTGTGGTTTGATAGGTTTGATGGCTGCTGCTGTGTTGGAGTGAGGTCAGCACCTGCCTCCTGAGTGAGCTTTATCAATTGTAATTATGCAAAGGAAAGGAGATCTCTCTGGAGCTTTACAGATTTGCGTTGTCACAAATGACAGCTTGTTGCGCAAACGTTCAGTTACTTTTCCTACAGCAAAGGTGTAATTCATCTTTTTATTTCGTGCAGAGTTTTTTTTAACCTGGCCCATTTTTCAGTCATAAAGCTTTTGGAAACTGCTTTAAGTTTCCCTTTTAAACCAAAACATTCTCTTGGAACTTCCTTTCAAGGAAGTTTGTAAAGACAAGATAAGTCATTGAATGTTTGATTGGAAACCTGTTGTAACTCAGAATGCTTGCAGAAGTTCCAAAGATCAGGGGGCATGGTTTTTGCACTGTTGCATCTGCCTCTGAAATGACTTTTGAAGCAAACTAGCGAATGAGGGTCTCCTGCTTTAAATATTGCCTATCAAGTTTTAAGAGGCAAAAGAATAAGTGAATAACACAATGCGTGAGCAGAGATTTGATGAAGGATTCTGCTGAAATATAAACTGATTTTCACTTCTTCAAATGGCTAACCTATGCGTTGTAAACCCCCTAAGTTTTAATGTAGAGATTCCACAGTGTGGAGTTGGAGGAGCACAGCAGGCCAAGCAGCATCAGAGGAGCAGGAAAGCTGACGATTCGGGTTGGGACCCTTCTTCAGAAAAAAAAAAGTTTTAATGTGTTTTTTTTTTGTGTGAATAAATCAAACACAGGTGTATCTAGTCTACAGCTTTATGTATTTTATAGTGCTCTGCTGTCATTCAAACTGGAGTGATCTAGTTGGCCAAAAAGCTTATTTTCTGTCCGAATAGTTACTCACTGTGCTGATTTAATTTTAACTCCTTCACGGAGCACACAACTTGAGGGTAGATTGTGAAGGGGAAAGGCTAAATATTTGCGGGCTCCATTGCCTTCCAGTTGGAGGTTGATGCACAATGAGTATAATAAATTGCAGTGTTGCTTCTTACATTTTCCCTGCGGATGTCAGCTGCTGCACTGTGAATGCCACTTCCCCACTTTGTGAATGCGACAAAGAAACTTTCACAATGTGCACATTAAGCCTTTCGCAACGTGACTGAATGGAACTGAGCACGACAACTGTGGCAAAGCAGATCAGCTGTTCACAATAATAAAGAGAAGCGGTTTCCAGTGGCTGACACGTTGATAACCAAATAGCACAGATTCAAGGTGATTATCAGGAATCAGAAGCAATTTTTTTTTATGATGTGAGGAGAGGTTAGGATTTTGAATGGGTGGCCTGATAGTGTCAAAACCCAGCTGTAGCCTTCCAAAGGAAATGGAGTGAATTATTGCAGAGATGTTGGGAGGGGAAATGCAAACAGTGGGTCTAATCACATTGGTCTTTGATAGAACCAAGACAGAATCTATGATCATAATGGCTTCCTCCTATGTTTTACTTCTGTGTGATACAGGAGTCCTCTGCAGTTAATAGCAAGTAAACAGAGAATCTCTGCATCATGGGATAGCTAGGCTTGCCCCCAAACTGTTGTTTTGAAAATTATTCCCTGTAACATTGTAGTTTAAACAAAGTTTAAGCCTTGATTCTCCAAAACCATCAGCTTATCTTGCAATTGTTTTTTGTTTTGTTCAATAACTCGGGGCAGAAGTGGAAAGAGGACACGTCTGTTTCTGATCTGTTCTGTCCATCTGTGCCATCTCGTCAACATTCTTCTTGTCTTTGTCCATTCCTGCTTTATAGCTGATGCATTTGCATCAGTGTCAGCACCCTCCACTCTCAATAAGGGAAGTGAAACCTTGTGAAACAATAATGGGTGGGCACATGGAGTTAGTGTGCCTGCATTTGGCTCGCATAGTATTGACGCAAGCTGTTCATTTGAATACATGCTTTCACGAAAGGTTGCCTTGTTAAACCAAATTACTTTTTCTCTTCACTGTTTTTCTCAAATCCTCTTACGCTTGGCAGCTGCATGTTTTAAGAGAACAACAGCCTCTTCAGCCTTCCCAGTAGCTAGAGAGAATTATTATGGGCAATTTAAGTGAATAAATGTTAGAAAAATGGTATCCCACAGTTTGTTGCTTTTTCCATTATAAGCTTACGTATGCAGACGATGTGAGACATAGAAGGGACAAGGGTCATTTATATTTCTTCTGCCTGCCACAGGGGAAAGGATTGCACATGATCTTGACATATTATTTGGGGATGGGGAGGGAATGAAAGCATCTAGTTTAACACTTCCGTGCAGACCAAGTATTTAATAAATGTCTTCCACCTCAAGATGGCGGTGTCCTTTTTATTTTGAATACTGGATTTGACAGGACACAGCTGTTTTGTCATTAAAATCTTGTGTAATCTTGGCATTGTTGTAGATAGTGTGCCTTTTTAAAGTCATTGTTTGAACTGATACATTTTGATAAGCTAATCATCCAGCATTTAAAAGGAATCAGGCAGATGGTACGGTTCTTAGGCAAGAATGGAAACTGTTGGCAATTCTTGACAGTTTCTGTGGAGAGAGAATGTTTATCTTGGGTGTGGATCCCAGAGTCCCATCCACCACCACCTACACATCGTTGCGCTGTCTCCCTCCCACCCCTGCCCCAAGTCCCAGTGCTTGATGAGCTGCTTTTGTACAACATTTTCTGTCTCTCTTTATTACAAAGTTCTTAACTCTGTTTTGAGTTTGGTCTTCCCCCTGCCACAAGAGGCAATAGATTTTTGTTTTTACTTTTATTAAGCATTTTAGAATTTTTGGACTGTCCTTTATTTGAAAGTGAAAATTTCAATTTAATGTTTTTAGAAGTAGGTTAGAATGGATGGAAGTGGATTGGATTTCCGACTGCAAAATTAATGATACTTGGACTTGATGAGTTTTAAATTAAAATTTAAATACTTTTCACAGGTAGGTTAAACATGCATCAGTTTGTAGCACTGGCTGCTCAGATGTTAAATTCATTCTCTCTCTGACCTCAGGATGTGGTTATATAAGGATGCTGAGAAAATTGTGACAAATTTGGAAAAATCATAACTTATCTTCATACATTTCTTGTAGACATGCATGAAGGTGAGCCAGAGCACTGCATAGATGTAAATTGATTTGGACTGTCATCCTGAGGGAGCATGGGAGGAGCAATTGCTAGTTTAGTTAGCAATGAATTTTATCAGAGAATGTAAAGGAAGAGAGATCGGTTTCTGATACCCTACTGCGTCCCAGTTGTTCAGGTACACAATTATAATAGGATGTATGACGCCCTCAGTCAATCCTTTAACACCGTCCTGGCAAAACAAATCGCTCTATGGTAGTATAGAATGATGGGCACCCTTGCTTTTCCAGTTCTAAAATCTCGCTGCATTTATCTTCTGTGCGCATGTCAACAAACAGTCTTTCAACTCCTGCCAAATTTCAGTATAGCACTGAAAAAACGTCCTCTGTCTCTGGATAGTGGTACTGGCACATGTTGGAACTGTTCAGATTGGTTGGAGGGTGGGACTGAACACCATTAGGACCACAATCAACTTTTTTCCTTTACTGACTCACATGAGCAATCCCCTTGTTTCAATACCTACAGCAAATTTGTACATGTTGTCTGTTTGCTTTGTGGAAGTTGGGAGCATGTAGAGACTTGGTCAACTTCTTGAGAGTACAAGTTTGCTTTTTTATTTGAAAACAAGGTATCAATGAAACTTACTTGAACTTGAGACCAGCCTAGCTAGTAGCTCAGAGACTGACCCTTCTGTTGGATGTGTTGTGGACTTGGATGTAATAAGGGAGTCCAGAAGTTATAGTTAACTCCTTGAGGCTAGAGGTGTTGTGGTCAGATGACATGGATGAATCCAACTCAATTTGACATTTGGTTTCTATGCGTGGCACATTGTTTACCTTCAGTGATAAATGGGACTACTAGCATCTCCAAGTATAACTTATCATTAGCAAGATTGGTTTCTCTGCCCCGAGTGGAATAAACCCAGGTTTTTGAATAAGATAAAATATGGATTTTTAGCTTTTTTTTTTTTACAGGCATACTATACTTTGATAGCATTTTCTTACCAGCCCCTGCTGGGGAGTCACGTCGTTTATCTTTTGTGTTTTTTGACTGCATTGTCCACGCCTCATGAGGGTAAGATTTTGAGAGATTGTCTATGTCCTGTCCTGGTAGTTGCTGTGTGGAGCTGCCCAGATGTTGTGTTAAGTTGCATCATGTGATCAGTAGTAGTAGTGTTTTACCCCAGCAGGGTCCATTTAAAATGAAACAAATTTTTTTTTTGAAATAAGGACCACTTCTGTTATCTTTTAAACTTAAGGAAAAAACAGGTTCTATATGATTTGGTTTGTGTCTAACCAATGGACAATCCACTTCATTTCAAAGTCTGAAATTTCTTTTTACTGAACTGAAACTCTTATGTTTGAAATGTTTGTTTTTCTTGTAGGCCGGAATAGGGGTGCTATCCAAATATTGTGATGTTGCAGTAATGTCATTGGACTATTATTGCAGAGGAGTGGGACAATACTCTGGGGGACATATGTTGAAAATTCACAAGGTAGCTAATTGGATTTTAAAGTTGACATTAATTTAAAACGAACATAAATCTGATGCTGGTAATTGTGACTGTAGCCAATGTCACTGTCAGCCAGGGCATCTCTCTCAAAAGTTTATAAGTTACGTTACAGCTGTACAAAATTTTAGTTGGGCTACATTCACAATATTGTGTGCAGTTTTGGTTGCCATGCTACCAGAAGGACATGGATGCTTTGGAGAGGGTGCAGAGAAGGTTCACTCGGTTGTTGCCTGCTGTAGAGGGCTTTAGGTAAAAGGAGGAGTTTGGATAAACTCTGTTTTCATGACAAGTCAGAGGCTGAGGGGCAACCTGATAGAGATGTATAAAATTGTGGTATAGATAGGGCGGATAGTTAGTCTTTTTCCCATGTAGTTGACCTTTTCACAGGATACAGGTTCAAGGTGAGCGGGGCAAAGTTTACGGAAGAAGTGTGGGCAAAGTTTTCCTCAGGAGGTGATGGGTGCCTGGAATGCACTACTAGTAGCAGGTGGTGGAAGCAGGCATATTAACAATGTTTAAACCATATCTCGATAGATGCATGACTAAAGGTGAGCAGAGGAATAGATACTGTGCATGGGCAATAAGTAGCAGACCTAAATAAGGACCAGGAACCAGCTCCAGCCTGGTGAACTGAAGGGCCTGTTCCTGTGCTGTGTTGTGATTTAAAAACTCATTTTGTTCATTTAATGTCCTTTTTTTAAAGGAAAGGAAACCTGCCATCCGAACCTGGCCTGGCCTGCATGTGGGTCCAAATCTATACTGATTGAGGTGAATTGAACTGCCCTCAAAGGTCAAACAAGTCCCTTAGCTCAAGAGCAGTTTAGAGATGGATAACAAATGTTGAACTTATCACCAGACCTTGTATCCCAAGAAAGTGTGCTGACTTTTTAAAAAATGATTCTGTCTCGATCCAGCAAGGAAAGGAAACGTGAGAGTCGGATTCCTGTTTTTTGAGGTTTTTAAATTGGAACGTTGTCTTTGATAGTCTCTCAAAATTGTGAATGAATTTCTTCCGCAAGTGGTGTTCTGGGTCCTGAGGTAGCTAAATGGTTCCATGCCCCATCCTCGCACCCATTCTCACCTGCTGGTTTCTGAACCAGGTGAGTAGCATGCTCTGCAGTTTTCGCAAGCTCCGTCTGCTGTTATGATGCTGCTTGGCCTGCTGTGTTCATCCAGCCCCACACCTTGTTATCTCGGATTCTCCAGCATCTGTAGTACCTTTTATCTCTTCTGCTGTTAGTGCTTGTCTGTAGCTGAACCTTTCGGAGACTGACTGACACAATCATTGGCAGATGATTCTCAAACTTGGTTGGTGTTTGGCTCGAAATTCCCATGGGTGTGTATGAGAATTGCATTTTTTTTTTGTTTGGAAAGCTTCCCATTGTTGAAGTGTTTCCTCTGCCCTCCTGTTAACCTACTTGCTGCAATGAAGCTCAGAGTAAAGGGCTTATTTTGGATTATTATGATCCACAGGAAGTCACTATACAAATGTGGGTTAATTCCCACACCTAGGGAACTTCCTCCTCAAGGAGGACAGATGCCGACTACATAATTCAACATCACCTGTAATGTTTCCTTGCAGCGTTTGGCCAACTGAGGAACAGCATTTGATGACAAAGACCTTGAGCACAACATCAATTCTGGCTTGAATCTCGATTGGCGATCTTACTTGTGGCAAAGCTTAAGCGTTATGTTGATAGAAATATATTCATTGCAGTCAAATATTTTAGGTTTTTTAAGTTACTACTCGTGCAATTTTTGATTATGCTATTAGGGATAATTCAAATGAGGAAGGTAAAATTGACATGTAGGTGGCTGTCTCCCCCCTGCCCCATCCCTGACCAGTTTTTAAAAAAAACCCATCAGATTTGAGCTGGAACCATCTGAGAGCCTTTTTTGTAACACCGCCAAAGCTGAGCAGTGTGTGTTTCTTGATCATTTTTGCTTCCTTTGAGAAGATGGATGCAGTTACCTTGTACCTTGAACTATTGAATGAAGCTCCCACAGTGGTATCAGGGTTTGATCTCTTACTTTAATAACTTTTAACAATTAAATCAATAAAACCAGATGCTGTTCAAGTATCACAGATAAAAGGTACTGCAGATGCTGGAGAATCCGAGACAACAAGCATGGGGCTGGATGAACAAAGCAGGCCAAGCAGCACCACGGGAGCAGGAAAACTTGACGCTTCGGGCCTAAACCCTTCATCAGAAAAGTATGCTAAGTGACTTGCAGCAGTATCTTAGATAACAAGGTGTAGAGCTGGATGAACACAGCAGGCCAAGCAGCATCACAGGAGCAGGAAGGCTGATGTTTTGGGCCAAGACCACCCTCCGGAAATGGGGGAGGGGGTTCTGAAATAAATAGGGAGCGAGGGGGAGGCGGATAGAAGATGGATAGAGAAGAAGATAGGTGGAGAGAAGACAGACAGGTCAAAGAAGCGGGGATGGAGCCAGTAAAGGTGAGTGTCGGTGGGGAGTTAGGGAGGAGATAGGTCAGTCCAGGGAGGACGGACAGGTCAAGGGGGCGGGATGAGGTCAGTAGGTAGGAGATGTGGTTGGGGCTTGAGGTGGGAGGAGGGGATAGGTGGGAGGAAGGACAGGTTAGGGAGGCGGGGACAAGCTGGGCTGGTTTTGGGATGCGGTAGGGGGAGGGGAGATTTTGAAGCTTGTGAAGTCCACATTGATACCATTGGGATGCAGGGTTCCCTAACGGAATATGAGTTGCTATTCCTGCAACCTTCAGGTGACATCGTTTGTGGCACTGCAGGAGGCCCAGGATGGACATGTCGTCTGAAGAATGGGAGGGGGAGTTGAAATGGTTCGCGACTGGGAAGTGCAGTTGTTTGGTGGGAACCGAGCGTAGGTGTTCTGCAAAGCGGTCCCCAAGCCTCTGCATGGTTTCCCCGATGTAGAGCAAACCACAATGGGAACAGCGGATACAGTATACCACATTAGCAGATGTGCGGGTGAACATCTGCTTGATGTGGAAAGTCTTCTTGGGGCCTGGGGTGAAGTTGGGGGTGGGGGGAGGAGGTGTAGGGGCAGGTGTAGCACTTCCTGCGGTTGCATGGAAACGTAAGTCTTCCCATCTGCAGTTCCTACTATCACTAAGTGAAAAGTTGCATCTTCGTGAAGGAGGATTTCTAGTATCCTGCAAGTATTTGTTTTCAAATGGAATTGCTCAGCTCGGACAAGTCATAAAGTTCCATCATTTTAACTTGCTGCGAAGTTGGGTGAACTGAGATCTATTACCCTGGTGAACACAAGACAATCCTCACTAAATGATAATTATTGGAAATTTTTGAGGGGGAGAAATGGTAGGGAGAAAATTGGTTCTATGTACAAAGTAAATTAAATTGACCTTCTGGATTGGGGGTGGAGGGGGGGGGAGGGGGAGAGAATGTGGTGTCGGACCAAGACTTGCTTTCCGAATTGAGTATTGTCTGTTGAAACAGAAATGCAGAGAAGGAAGTTTGTAACGTAGATCTGAGAAGGGTTGAAGCGAACGTTTCCATTTCAAGTCAATTGTCACTCATCTACTTAGAAATCGGAATATCACTGGTTGTGAGACTGCTTTAAATTTGTAGGACTCCGTAGATTGCAAGTCACATGACAAATATGAATGTGATTAAGGAATCCCATCAGCAGCCCATTCCGACCCATAGAAATGATGGGTTGATGTCGAAAGGTGCTAGAGATAAATTGGTTTCCCATTGTGTTGGAATGTTACCGTAAGCTATGTTTATAACTTGAGCTGCTAAATTTGATCTCCCAGTGGGCTGTTCTATCAGCAGGAGTCCAGTAGTCTCAAAACACATTCCATCTCAACTTCAGATAACAGTTACATCTTCTTATTTTGAGGAATGCCCCTGTTTGAACACTGCATCCAGATGGCTCTGGTTACATACATGATGTGCCTTCAAGTAAACAGCTCAACATCTTGAGCTGTTTTGATGTAGAATCATTGCCTTGAAGAGCAAAGGCTTAGCTTGAAAACAAAATTCGGTGTTATCTCTCTTTTTTTCGAAGCAGATTAAGCAAAAATGGCATGAACAAATTTGCATGCATTTGTGCAATTGACAAATTCTGACATACAGTTGTGAAAGTGTTTGGTTAGTGAATGCAGAGTTGTTCATTTTTGTTGCTATAATGTCTCCTAAAGGTATAGCCCAGATTTTCCTGTCTGAATAGCGAGGAGGTATTGATGACGTTTTCCATTATTTTTAGATGTGGTAGAGCAAGTGAAGGATAGATATGCGATTCAAATGAAATCTAAATGATGCTGTCTAGTCAGATCCTTTTCCCATCATGAAATATTCTATCTTGTTCTCCACCTTGCTGTTGAGACCCATTGATTGCACTTTGATATGACAATGCAAACTAAACTTGTAACATGTTACATTTGTCCATTTCCAGTCTGTTGTAAGAACATTTTTCTGGCTGTAAACTATGTCTACTTCTTGACACTTATTCTGTGCTGAGTTAGCGGGGATGATGAGGGTATTGATTGATTTATAAGGGTCTAATAATTTGGAAGAGTTACTATTGAGAAATAACTTAGGCAGTGCACATTATGATGTATGGGCTTGGGAGAACAGCTTTCCATCTTAAATGAGTCAGTACAAAGATTCAGATTAGCCTCTGACTGTCTATCATTTTGGTCTAACTTGCATTTAGTTGCTAACATGAAATAAACTGTATCTGGTTTAAGACAATAGCCTCTTCTAGTTAGACCACATAGTAGTTTTCCTTGACCACATGAGACGAGGTGGGTCCTGTAGATTCCTACGCTGAAAGAGGATGGTGACAGTAAATTGTCTTTTTTTTTTCTATTGAGCAATAGTCCGAGAATTTTACAGAACTTGAGTAGCAGTATGGACTGCTCGTACAACAGCTATTACTACTTATTTAGCTTGAAGGGGAAATATTGGCTAGGCTTTCTGTTTCTGACTGTCACTGGCTGACTACTGCATGGAAATGCATATGCAGCCATGATTGCTCATGTAATTGAATAACCTAATAACATTTCCTAGTTAAGATTTACCTCACTCAAATTGGAACTTAAGTATCAGAAGTCGTCTGCCATGCGTTGAACTCCTCCCAGTGTGAGTTGGTATCTCTACAGTATCATAAAAAGAGGAAGAAAAATTGAAGTGTTTAGGTGAGATGGGTAGGGAGGAAGAACTGGTTAGCCAGCTTTAATTGCCTACTATTGAGATATCTATTCGTAAATGAATCTGCTTTGTTCTCAAAGACACCAGACTTTCCATTTAAGTTGTCTTACTGTGGAGAGATTTATTTTGGGGATATATTAGCGCTTGGGCATCTGTTATGCATTATCTGCCTAAGAAGTTTGTTGACTTACCTAATCAAGAATAAATTAAGCGTGTGTGTTTACTGATGAGTATTGGTGTTCAATGATTAAACAGATTGTTCTGGCATTTGAATTACCAATTTATTTTGATTTGCAGTGGAAATTAGGGGTATCCTGTGGGGACTAATGTTGGCTAGAGTAAACTCCGCAATATGAAGAGACATTCAGTGAAACGGAGATTGTGTGAAGTGGCTTTTGAAGTGTAGCTCCATGTTCAAAGTGGAGAGGAAAAATTATTTTTACAAAGGAAAATCACAATGAGATAGAAATTAATCTTGGGCTGGGGAAACAGAATGAGTGATGTGGTGAGTTGGCTGACCTTTCTGTGCTCCAGTCAATTTTCTAATCCTTGAAAGTCTAGGGAAAATGAAGTCATCTGGATTGCAAAACGGTCTATCATCCAATTCGCACTGTCCCCCAAAACACCCTTGTACTCCATTGACTGCTTTCTCAATTTTGATTATATTTGGGAGAATCAATCGAAGTCCATCCATAAACGACCTAGTAAATTGTGTTTGTTATACTCGACCTTTTCTAAGTTCTTAATTATTGGAAGTGTAACTGATTACCCTTCCGTTCAGGCAACCGAAGGGCCAACAGACTTAGATGCTGCCGATCGAGATTTCAGTACCTCGTGGTGAATTTAAACAGACTGGAATTCTTCTTCCTATTTTTCACCAAACAACCATTTTCCTGACAATCGAAGTGAGTCTGTGTTTTAGTCTTGAGGACCGTATCCAATCTCTCCTAACTGTTGTCATGATGTCCATGGTCTATGAGAATACAACTGATTCACAGCTTTCTTTACATTCCACGGCCCCATTTTGGATCGAAACCCATAGCACTTGAAGCAATACAGGCCGTGAAGAGAAGAACTGGCCAGTGTTTGTGATCCTGACGTGTATCCTGTGAACCGTTTTGCTGTGGACTAAATGCCACATTGGGGCAGGATCAGATCCAATTCCATTGCCTTTTGGTGTCTAACAGCCTACGCAACTAGTAGCAGTGCTCTCCACATAAATACAATGAACCTCAATCATATGCTAGGAATGAATTGTCAGAAGTGGAATGTTTTCTCATTTGGAGTCTTTAGTGGTCTGAGATGAGAAATGTGGCTGATTGCAATAATTTGGTGGTTACTGTTAAAGTAAAGTGAAACAGAGTTATCCATTATACACATGGTTATAAAACTATGAAATGCCACAGTATTTAAGATTCTCAATATCGAAGAGCTCCGACATCCATTACAAGAGTGCCCAAGCTGAAGATGAGAATTACTAAATGGTTAGTTGAGGCATATTTGGGCTCTTGTACAAAATGGTGATTTGCTTTTATTGGAATACATCCTCTAACAAAAACGTTTGTTCTTCTGGATTCAAATAATCACAAAGCATTCTATTTTAAATTGTTTTCTGGCGTCACCTTAGTGTGTAGTAGCATGGTCTTTTTTTTAAAATTTGGTTGAGAAAATGTTCCTGATTTATTTTTGGGTGGGGCCTTTTCTTAAAACTATGTTCTTTGATTTGTGGTTTCTGCCAAGTGTGAGGTCAAATGATGGTAATAGCAAATTTTATATTTTAGACCTCTTGAAATGTGGCAGAGTTATTTTTGAGGAACTATCCAAGAACTCAATTTTGTCACGATTATAATGGCCTTACAGCTCCAGGGGACAGTGGGGAAAAGATGAGTTGTTTATTGTTTGAGATTAATAGGAATGTAACTCCACTGAAGGATCAATAAGAGTTGAGAGCACTTCGAGTTCATTGGATTGTGTGATCATTGCTAAACCTCAGTTTTGGACAGTGTACTTGTACCCATTTTCTCAAGTCTTATTTTGTTGAAATTATAAATTTAAGGCAGTTCTATATATGCATGAGCAGAGAACACGTCCAGATACAAGAGGTAGATTCACAACCAGATTTACAAATGCCACGAACTAATGCTGAAGGTATTAATTTTGATCAGAGTTAAAATTAGCAAGCATAAATAGACTTGAACTTCCCTTTTGCAGTTTTATAAGACATTGGGGCTTTTAAAAATAAGTTTGAAGGGTGTTCGAAGTAATGAAATAATTACTCATCTAAAGTTCCTTTAAAAATTCTGAAAGATTGCCACAAATAGATGGTGGTCTAATTGGGGATATAAACAATGGAGTTCTGCATGAATTCCTCTGGAATTCTTAGATTTTTAAACTTTGGCTATGATTTTACCTGTGCAGATCAGGGCTGCTGCCATCCCATCTACACAATATCTGGGGTTGAAGGTGCAAAAATAAGGAAGTAGTAAAGGAGGGGATTCATCTTGAGAGTTGTCATCTGTGTGTCGTGGGTCAGTTCAATGTTGATCCTTTCTTTGTTACTAATTTCTATTTGTGCTTCTCTCATCTGGCCCTTAAAAAAAAAAAAAGGCCTCCACTTCTCTCCTCCTCCCAAATGTGACCATTTCCTCCCCACCCAAAAATCCTAGCCTTGCCAAAATCTAGGATTTGTTGGTGTCCTTTTGTTGCTATTGCTTCCATTCCTAGCAGCATCTACTGACTTCTGCTAGTGCGGTACTGCTGGAGTTGTTGGACGCTTAGATTGACTAGTAGATCAAGGGAGGACTCTACGCCAGTAAGAGATGGGTGCTGTACACTCTCTGCTTGGTTAGATCACTGGCAGCATGTTGTTGCTGCAGAGTGGCCTTTGTTTTTCAAAATTCAGACCATTCTTTTATTTTTCATTCACTCGTGGAATGTGGAAATCACTGGCTGGCCAGTGATTTATTGCTCGTACCTAGCTGCCCTTGGAACTGAGTGGCTTCCTAGGCCATTTCAGAGGACTGTTGAAAGCCAACCGCTTTGTGTTGGGGCTGGAGTCACACATAGGCCAGAGGACATCAGTGAGACTGATGCTTTATCCAACAATCAGCAATGGTTTCAAGCTCATCATTTATATTTCCAGATTTCATTTTTGTGAATGGGTGGGATTCAACCTGGATCCCCAGAATGTAAGAAATAAGAGCAGGAGTAGGCCATCTGGCCCATAGAGCCTGCTCCATCGTTCAGTAGGATCATGGCTGATCTTTTCACGGACTCAGTTCCGGCCTAATCGCCATAACCATTAATTCCTTTTCCTGTTCGGAAACCCATCTATCTTTGCCTTGAACGCATTCAATGAGGTAGCCTCAAATGCTTCACTGTGGAGGGAATTCCACAGATTCGCGATCCTTTGGGTGAAGAAATTCCTCCTCCACTCCAGTCCTAAGTTTTTACTCCCCCCTTATTTTGAGGTTATAATGAGTTTGAGTTTCTGGATTGATAGTCTAGAGGTAATACTAGGAGGAGATCATACCCGTCCCTCCCGGTCTGCCTCACCACCACAACACAACAATACCCACCCCCCACCGACCCCTCTGCAGACGGTCAACCAGCTGTTCCAGACAGGGCTGAGGGAAGTCAAATGTGTTGCTCCCCCAGATCCCACAAATCCAGCCCTTTGTATTCAAGAAAGAGAAAATATGTTTAATGATGCTGTCTCACAATGCAGCATGGTGACTATCAGACAGGAATTTGTAATCCAGCCACACAGATTTGGGTATGTTAGACATTGTAAATTAAGGAATATTGGAAGAATTTTATGGATTGAGGAATAATAGAATTTAGTTTTATGATTCCCAGCCAACAGTGATACTGGACAAATCAGATCACAGGGCTAAACCTGGCTTGATAAATAAGTTTTATTTTCTTTGTTTAGTATGATGGTTAGTCATGGAATATGTTCACAAGAGGCCTGCGATGTAATTTTGATGAAAGAACGTAAGCTTATTGCACATAACAGAAAAACAACAAACTATCTAAAACTGCACAAGAACTATTTGCAACTGTCTTATAACAGATTAAGATTAAACTATTTTATTTTCTTAACAATACTCAATAGATCCTCAAACCCCAGTGAAGGACCACCCTAATACCAACTTAAAGTTCCTTGATCAGTTGGTATCATAGTTTCTGGAGCTTGCTGTTAATGACGTCTAAGCACTTTCAGAACATGCATTTTGCATATGCTTGGTTTCCTACAGTTTTTTGGCTGAGAGATTTTGTTGAAAGCGCTCTGGAATCTTTGTCCAGTTGTGACTATTCTCGGAGACCCTAAACTAACAGCTTCTTTTCTGCATGGCTGATTCTGCACATGCTGGCTGTCATTCTTGGTGACTAATGTATTTTTTTGCTACTGAACCCCTCCTTACTACACAATAGCAATTTTATTTCTCTCTGCTTATTCCTTAATGAACCGAAATGTTCCCCTTAACTCTGCTGCAAACCTGTGAATCATGAATAAAAATACTTGTCAAAAACATCAGAAACCCTGGCATTGTTGTTAGTGCACATCTAAAATGGTACCAAAATTGTGTCTCCCCTTATAACACAAGGTAGCAATACAAATCATACTTGAAGCTATGCGTGGTTATGTCCACTTTAGAACCCATGCTACCACATAATACCAATAACGTCACGAATCTTTGTTGTAATCTGCTTAAATTCAGCTTAAATTAGAAGAAAGATGCTGGAAACAGGTATACTAAGTGAATGGCTGACCACTGGAAAAAAATTGGCAAAATTGGGGTAGAAACGTTATACAGTCCATGGTGTAGTGAGAGAACATGGTGTGGAACAGACGAGTTAAGACTGAATTTTTCCTAATCTGATGAAATTGAATTTGCGAGTCCTGCCCACAAAAATACAGAAAATTTGACTTCTTTATTTGTCCGTAGCTGAGAGTCCATGTTAGACATGTTAGGGAGATGACAGGAATAATATAGGACTGGAATAATGTGGGTACAAGCAGGTTTTTTTTTTGCCATAAACTATAATTTCAGAACTAGAGGATGTGAGAGCAAGACCAACAAGAATTCTTTCTCCCGTTTTGCAGAATAGGTCAAACCAGAATCAGTATATTACTTGACTCATCTAAAAGAAGTGAAAATTTGAAACATAGATAATTCAATGTAATCAGCTAATATGATTTCATTTGTTTGCAATTGATGGTAACTTTGTCTTGAGGAATAAAATTTGTCCAGGGAAAATATTGTTTCTACTGTTGAATTGTTACAGTGAAGCTGCCATTTGATAATTTAACGATGAAGGGAGAAAAGAGGCAAACTTGAGTTTTAGCTTGAAGATATTTGCCCTTAAATCATTTAGTTTTATAGGACAGGAATAGGCCATTGGACTACTTCCTGTTGTTTTGTCGTGCTATTATTTTATGTGCTGATCCAATCAGGCTCAGATCAAGAGAAATGATGCAGATATTTATAATATTATGAATGAGTATTTTCGTGGACAGAAGTCATTGGTTGATATTGGATTGTTACATGGCCTTGTGTAGTACTGGAAGGTAGTTACTTAGAACCAGTAGATATTTGGAGTTGTCACTGAAGATGCCTGATCTAGTTCTTTCTTCCACGTAACTAATCCATGTCGCCGAGTGGTGGTGTTGGAGCAATATTCAGTTTTTATTTGTCCTTGATTACAGAGCGCACTCAAGACAGCTCTGATTCTATTTAGGATGAATCAAACCTATTAATTAGGCTGCAGTATAATGCTTTGGCTGTCAAGTTGACTGGTTCTTACTTACATTCGTTCAACTTTATACAAATATTAACTATGTGGCATTATTTGCATTTTTTTTGTGCAGCGGTAAAATATCTCATCAAGTTGGAATCTATCTTTTTCTCTGGTAGATGCCGAATGGAATGGTGAAAGCCAGTTGAGCCTTTTTAAGTTGTTTGACAAAGTGGGTGTATCAAAGGAATGACATTATTGTAGTTAAGGAAAACCTTTGCTCCCTGCCAACCTTTGTAATAATGCTCGTAAAAATCTCAAGCTTCGGACTACTTGTCAATAATCTCCTACCTTAGGTGGCTAATATTTCAGTTAGTAGTGCCTGATGGCTGTTGCAGATTTTTATCAGCTCTGAGGAAACTTGATCCAAATAATGCTATTAAAACAAATCTGATGAAAGGTTTTTTAGTGTGGTACAATAAATGAATTGCTAGACCTGTCAATTAATAAAGCATGTCACCTTGCTTTTTAAGTACAAATGCATTAAAACCCTTTAAGTTTATTCATCTGTCTGCTCTAGAATTTCTTTAATGCTACACAAGCTTATTTGCTTCAAGCTGAAAGATTGCAAATTTAATACAAAGATCCATGCGTTAACATAACAATTCTTTTAACTATTAAATTATTTGTGACTTCCAGTTGAATGCTTAAGTTTTGAGACAGCATAGGGATTTATCATTTTTTGAAAGCAAAAGCAGAGTTTACAATTTCAAGTGAATTCTCCTAATTGTGTGGATAGACTCTCCAATGTTTCACTACCTGTTGCTGAATATACAATTGCTTTTATTTTACAAACTTTTTTAACAAATTGGCATAAAGAAATAGGAGCTCAAGTCTAACGACTGTAAAGTTGGAGATTAGGGAATAGAGGACAGAAGCAACATGGATACGAAATTGGCAAAGTGGCTGTGACTGACTGTAATAGCAGTTCAGTTGTTTTCTTTTGACTGGAGGAAGATTTGCTCTGTCTCCAGAGGGTGGGGTTTCAGACCACTGCCCTTCCAGGTTACATACTATCAACCTACGTTGGTATGGGGCTTATCAGAAATTCACCAAGGTTCCTTAGACAGCAGCTTCCAAACTCCTGTTTACTGCCTTGCAGAAGGCCAAGAGCAGCAGTTCAATGGGACCACCAGTATCTGCAAGCTCCCCTCCAAGCCACTCGCCATCCTGACTTGGAAGTCTATCACCATTCCTTCACTGTCACCTGGGTCAAAATCCTGGAACTCACTCCCTAACAGTGCTGAAGGGGTAACCACACCAAATGGACTTCAGCACTTCAAGAAGGCAGCTCACCATCAACAGCGCCTTAAGCTAGCAGAGCCTGCATTCCGTGAATGAATGTTTTTAAAAATGAAAATTACAAACAATATAAAACCTGCGAAAATCGAAGACTTGATTACAAAAGTATTGTGGGCTTTGAGGGACAAATTGTAGAACTTTAAAGTGACATAGGCTGGCTGGTGGACTGCAAGTACAAGTGGGAAATGAAATTTAATTGTGAGAAATTTGAAGTTAATTCATTAAGGTAAGAAAAATGTGGAGAAACAACAGAACATAAATAGTCCAATGTGTAAGAGCAAAGTCAAGTATAAATGTGCAAAAGTCGCAAGTGTCAGACATTCTGCCAGAATGGTTAATACTACATAAAGCATCCTGGGCTTTATTAATAGGAGCAGAGTATAAAGGCAAGGCAGTTAGGCTAAATTTGTATAAATGCTGGTTTGTCTTCAATGAGAATATAGTTTCCAGTTCCAGGTGCCTCACTTCTGGAGTGATATATAAAAACATGAGAGAATATGCAGGTGAGATTCGAGAGGATGACTACAAGCATCAGGAACCTTAGTAATGGGGAGTAGATTAAAGAGTTGGGCGGTTTTGTAGAGCAGATTGAGATCTGAGAGAGGTAGTCCAAGTCATGAGGTGTTGGAAGGAGGAGCAAGTAAGGAGACAGTGTTTCCATATGTGGAAGGATTGCGAACCAGAGAGTATGAATTTGAAGTAAAATGGGCGTTGAAAGGGAAAGTCTTGGTGACTTCCACAAATAAAAATGTTTGCACAACCGGCTGTTGGGATCTGGACTGAGTGGTGAAGGCAAGTTCCATTGAGGCCTTCTAGAGGAAATTGGATTATATCTCGAAAGGTATGATGTGCGGTTCCTTGGGAGAGGTTAAGGGTTGGCAGTAGGTGAATTAAACCTTCAGTGAGCCAGCACACTGACACAGTGGGCTGAATGGTTGCCATCCGTGCTGTGATCATTCGGTAGTGATGTGAATAATGGACGATGGCTATTGTGTCAAGATGTTGCAAGATCCCCACTGAGGGAGATTTATGGAGCTGATCTGAGCTTCAGTGGGGATGTTCTTTAGAAGCTGGCGCTGAGTATAGGGAACATGCACTCAATCTAACTGTTAAACTAAGAAAGTTTTAGCACTGATGGGCTTGTTTATGTAAGATGGAGATGTTTACGTTTCCAGTACCAATACTTTTCGTGCTGCTACCAAAGGTAGCTGTGATATTGCACTGCAGTATGTATCAATCTGCTTTGAGGATCAAAACACCATTTAATCAGATAAGCTGCTCTTGTTTCAATCTAAAAGGCCTAACCATAAGCTACAAAAATATCTTTGAAATTGGATCAATATTATGCAATGCATTAAATTCAAATCTGTAAGTAGGCAAGAATCCAGCCCTATTCTGGGAACTGTTGCTGACTTAATTGCAAAGCAAATTGTCTAAGTTATTTCCGCACTTGAAACTTAAGCAAGCGAGAGAAGGACTGTATTTGTCAAAAGGATCTTTATGCTTTCTTTTCTAAGCTTGAGGCCCCTCGTTTCTTGGTCATTTTTTTTCCTCACAAAATCTCTCCAATCCCCCCCCTCAGGTTGTCTGCAGCAATATAAATTGTGCCAATTTCTTGGGTGTCTCCCCTTTTAAAAGTAATTTCTCATTCCTGGCAACATTTTGGTGAATCGATCCTGTAGGATTGCTGGTTTAATGTTTTTTTTCCAGTAGCATTGTGCCCAAAACTGCATGCGACATTCTGACTGAGGTTAACCACTGTCTTGTTCAGCTGTTATGATTACTGTTTGACTATTATTGAAACCCAAGCATACTATCGGCATATTCATTGGCTTTATCTTCCTGTGCTGCCCTTTTAAAGAATTGCATAAAGACCCAAGTCACAATGTGTTCCCTGACCGTTCTCTGCATTCCACTCAAAAAGTGTTGGCTCTTAAGCTAACTTGTGGATCAACTATAAAATGGAATGGATCTGACAAAATGCAATTCACAAAGAATTCTTGGAAACCTTTGGTCCAGGTTGATGGTGACATTCAGTACACAGATTGGAACAGGTCTCAAAAGTCGAAAAGGTATTTGCTAGCCAGTTCCTAGTCTAAGCCGAGTTAAGGAGAAAAGGCCACCTTCCTTTGATCATGGAAAGGATAACATTATTGCATTCGCAACTCCTCTAGTTTCTCACTTTCAGGGTGACTTTGAATTCATGTTAGATAGTACAAGTTCTTGTTTCAGCTTCTCCAGTCTCCAGAACGAAGTATTCCCTGTTCTGATTGTGAAGGTGGATTGTTATGAAGGGATAACAAAAGGCTTTTTTTTTTTAGAAAAAGGCCTTCGGTCAGCTGAAATTGTCACTACTGTTCCAGTAAAATAGCGATATGCATTTTTTTTTGGTTTGTTCTCTAACAACGGGATGTATTCATTCATTCTTGTGCAGGTGGTGAAACTTCTGAACAATAAGAGGTCACAGGCTGTTGGAATTTTAATGTCAAGTCTTCACTTGGAGATGAAGGATATCCAGAATGGTAAGCTTGTTCAGCCATTGTAGCTAAATTACTCATAAAATTATTTGACATGATTTTCCAGCATCTGTTCACAGCTGCCCGTGATGTGTTACGATTTTTAGCTGTTATCAGTAAGGCTACTTTAAAGGTAGACGGATACATGATAAGCAGGTATGGAATAAGTGTCAACTTACGTTAAAGTAATGAATGCGCGTACACTATCAACCTCAGCAGTAGTAACTTGAATTGATACTTCTGTCATTCATAATTTACCCTCTGAACAGTAAGGATATAACATAGCTTGTACTGTAAATCCTAAATGAAAGGGTTGAGTTTCATTGCTTTAAATGAATTGCATGTGGATTTAAAATTACAGTTTGCAAAGGTTGGTGTGTGTCTGGAGGAAAAAGGTCGTGCAGATGTCTTGAGCGTGAGTTTGAATGTATTTCATAAGGTTTTCATCACTTGCGAACTGATCGGCAGCTGTTTGATGTATGTTGGGCTAATCTTCATGAGATGAACCAAGTGCTACCTTTTTACATATTAATGTAAACATTTTCTGAATTATTGCACAGAATATTGCAGCTGCAAAAAATGATTCCTCCTCTTGCCCCTGGAGTCACTGAATAGCGGGGAAATGCTCCAGGCTACTCTGCTACATCCTGGAGGTTTAAGTAGTTGCAGCACTACAAACCAAACCACTCTTTCAGCAAGTCAAAACTTTGTAGATGGAGAAGTCAAGTATACAAGTGAAAGAATAGTGAATTTTATAAAGTGATCTTTAAAAAAGAAGACCTACATATCATTGACATTACATTTAACCCTTATGAATGTTCTCAAACAAGATTGCAGAATATGTAGGCCTAGCAATATAAATTGACTTAATATCTTAATCATTATCTTGTATCTAAGAATATCAATAAAGGCAGCTAGCTGATGTGTTACATAAACTAGTTTCTTGTGTAGTTCTCTCCAAAAAACTACACAAGGTACAGTAAGATGTATCCAAAATCTAAACTCTACTTCATTAAAGCATGGAATCTTTTAATGCCCTAGAGTGCCTCTGCTGGTACATTTGAATGATGACCTTAAGTGGACAAAGTGTACGATGCATTTTCCAATATGTGACATTCTGCATCTTGGTAAATAGGAAATAATATGTTTCAATAATTCTAAAAAAGTAAATAAAACATTAAGCATAATGTGAGCATTCATTTTCACCAGTTATACATATTCTAACCTTTTCTGTTAATTTAACAATGCAGTCCCTCACATTGAGATGAAAGGTGTATTAATGAATTAAACATGGGACATATTTGTAGTACAAATTTTTAACAATGGCAGGGCATGTTTCTTCAAGTAGGATATCGCCTGACATCAGTTGTGGTCTCATTTAAAACAAAAACGGGAAGTGCTGGCGAAACTCAGCAGGGGTGGCAGAATTTGTGGAGAGAAAAGCAATTGACATTTCGAATCCAGTGACCCTAAGTCAGTTCTGTTCTAACTCTGGTTTTTCTCTCCACAGATGCTACCAAACCAGCTGAGCTACTCCGGTAGTTTGTTTTTTGTTTCAGGTCTCCAACTTTCGCTTTTGTTTGTTTTTATTTTAGCGGTCTGATTTAACTCGTTCTTCATCCGAGATGGTTATCTAAATTGGATTCAAAGCTTGCAAATGGTGTCTTCGATGCTTTTGAAGAATGACTTGCTTCTCAAACCACATTTGTGTGACTCTCACGATAGGATCATCCAGTGGCTGGATGCCAGAGAGGTTGTTTGCTTTCCAATGGGACCATCATGTTTCACAGTATTTATAAAGGCAGGAGACTGTGGAGTAGCTCAATTTCATGTTTTACTCTGCGTTTGTATTCATCCAGTCCTTCAGTTCTGCCTTTCCAGTTTGTGATTCCATGATCACCGCATATTTATCGTGTTTTGTTACTACTTTGTCAGCTAGTTTTAGCAAAGTTGGCACTGCATTTATTTATTTCGTATATGTTAAGACCATAAGACATAGGAGTGGAAGTAAGGCCATTCGGCCCATCGAGTCCACTTCGCCATTTAATCATGGCTGATGGGCATTTCAACTCCACTTACCCGCACTCTCCCCGTAGCCCATGATTCCTTGCGAGATCAAGAATTTATCAATCTCTGCCTTGAAGACGTTCAACGTCCCGGCGCTCCGTGACAGTGAATTCCACAGGCCCACCACTCTCTGGCTGAAGAAATGTCTCCTCATTTCCGTTCTAAATTGACCCCCTCTAATTCTAAGGCTGTGCCCACGGGTCCTAGTATCCCCACCTAACGGAAACAACTTCCCAGCATCCACCCTTTCTAAGCCATGCATTATCTTGTAAGTTTCTATTAGATCTCCCCTCAACCTTCTAAACTCTAATGAATACAATCCCAGGATCCTCAGCCGTTCATCGTATATTAGGCCCACCATTCCAGGGATCATCCGTGTGAATCTCTGCTGGACACGCTCCAGTGCCAGTATGTCCTTCCTGAGGCGTGGGGCCCAAAATTGGACACAGTATTCTAAATAGGGCCTAACTAGAGCTTTATAAAGTCTCAGAAGTACATCGCTGCTTTTATATTCCAACCCTCTTGAGATAAATGACAACATTCCATTCGCTTTCTTAATCACGGACTCAACCTGCAAGTTAACCTTTAGAGAATCCTGTACTAGCACTCCCAGATCCCTTTGTACTTAGGTTTTATGAATTTTGTCACCGTTCAGAAAATAGTCCATGCCTGTATTCTTTTTTCCAAGGTGCAAGACCTCGCATTTGCTCATGTTGAAGTTCATCAGCCATTTCCTGGACCACTCTCCTAAACTGTCTAAATCATTCTGCAGCCTCCCCACCTCCTCCGTACTACCTGCCTGTCCACCCAACTTCGTATCATCGGCAAACTTCGCCAGAATGCCCCCAGTCCCTTCATCCGGATCATTAATATATAAAGTGAACAGCTGCGGCCCCAACACTGAACCCTGCGGGACACCACTTGTCACCGGTTGCCATTCCGAAAAAGAGCCTTTTATCCCAACTCTCTGCCTTCTGTCAGACAGCCAATCCTCAATCCATGCCAGTAACTCACCTCGAACACCATGGGCTCTCACCTTACTCAGCAGCCTCCCGTGAGGCACCTTATCAAAGGCCTTTTGGAAGTCTAGATAGATAACATCCACTTGGTTTCCTTGGTCTACTTGTTACCTCTTCAAAGGATTAATTGATTCAAAGAATTAGTTGATTTACATGTCTGCAGATACATATGCATGCAAGATGAATGTAGCCAGAGGCTCTCCTGGCATTGAGAAACAGTAGCTACCAACAATTTGCATTCATCTAGGGTCTATATTACTTCATTTTAGAAAAAAGTATGCAAAATCTCTTGACTTTTCCATTACCTCGTGGTGAGATTTTCAATGTGTCTTGAAGTGCAGTCTGAATCATGTGCTGAAATAGCTCAGTCGTTGAATTGACTTCAAAGTTGAGGCTCTTGTATTGCAAAAGTCCTATGTGTGCTGACAATTCCGTAAAGCACCTCTGTCCTTTTGACAGCATATCTGTGTACATTCATAACCTGGTTCTTGGGTTTCTTGATGATTTGCATGGCTAAGCCTCAACTTGCTCATCCCCAGCTTTCTCAATGCTGCAAAGGTCAAGTGAGCCCTGAGGTTTCATGTCTGTTTGTTTCCTCTGCTGTACTCTTCCTCTGCACCTTTTAGTGGTGTCATGTATATGTGGCATTCTTCTGATGATCTTGGTCTTTTTCCTTGAACTTACTGATGAATGACAAACACTAGTCAAGTTTTAAATGGTTTGAACCATTCTTAGGCATTGCGTTGTCCTGCTGCAGGCAAACATTGTATTCGATATTGATTAGCACTGCCACAATGGACACGTTTTGTGCATAAGTTGTAATTCTGAGATGGATACTTTTTACTTTGCTCATTTGTCTGGAAACCACCAATGAACAATTGTTCACAGGAGTTGTACTTGGAGTGTGGTAGTTGCTGTTATCAGCATCCACTCCAGTCATTCTGTAATCTGAATGTGACAGTAATCTTGCTGAAGCCAACAGCTGTGACAGTGTTTTATGTTTTTCAAGTACTTTTAAGCATCGTTGACTAGAGAACAACCTTCCATTGTTTGTCTCGATTTTTCCCATTCGGCATCTTATTGATGCAACCAGGCGATGGTTGGTTGACCCTTACTGAGTGATCTAGAAGTTATATTGATATTTCACAGATACCACCTAGAAAAACAGACAGCAGAGCAAAATTAAACTTGCCTTACATATTTTCTTCGGAAATGGGTCTAAAAGTGGCAATGTTGTGGATTTGCAAATTCTTCTTCTAATGGGTCAGGCATGCTATACAAGCCATCGATTTTAAAATCTAATACTTTGGGCTTGTCATGTGATGAAAATAACCTCAGCAGTATGGGGAGCTTCTCAGTCGGCAGTTCTTAAGGATGACTGTGGGGGTGGGGTGTGGATTGTGGCAAAAGTGTCTCTTGACTTTGTGTAACGGAGGTTGTGCCACAGTTTTGAGGCTTCACAGCAATTAGCCTGCTTTCCAGTAATGCCCGGCAATGTTATATGTTGATCTCTGAACATTTTGCAATAAATCTTAAGAATCTAGAAAGAATTAATAGTGATGTTTGTGAATCACATTTAGTCACAGAATGAGTTCTGTGAAATAGATTTCTGGGGGTTACCAAACTTTTAAAATCAAAAAAAAATCCCAAGTGCTAGTCATATATTGCGGCGCCAGCTCTGGCGCCAAGAGGTACTTGGTATTTCTTGTACTGGCAGATGTATTTCAGTTAAGTCATAGACTGAAGTCTGAAAACAATGATATGGTCGTTTTCCCCAGTCAAGTACTCGAGTCAGTTTGAGTCAGTAATGAGAACCAAATGAATAACGGAGTCAAGCTAACATCTGTGGGTCTGCTACATATGACACACGTTCACTGCAAGGCTTGCATGATGTGCAATTATATTAACAATGACTTGACATGAAAATCTGTAACTTTTGTTTCTTAATGTACTGCATGCTATTACGCAGCCGAACGTGGAAGCATCAGAAACGTTTATGCACCCAGCATGTGTTGAAATTTTCCAGCACTTTCAAGTCCCAATGAATGAATGGATTTCATGCCCTTTTTCCATCTCCAGTTCGTTGTTTGGAGTAATCCCCCTTGGTGATGTAATGCTAGAGCAGTAAATCAAGCTGTGTTTGAGTACTCTGTTTAAAAACAGGGGCACAAGTGGTTGACTTTAGTTACTTCAAACTTGGGATCCATTCTGTTGCACCTCACCTCCATCAATAACACCCACCACCACCCCCAAAAAAAATTCCTGTCAAAACATCTGTTCCACCGTATGCAGTTTTGCTGTTTGGAATTAGAATGCACGCACCTCCTGAGCACTCTTTCAGGATGAATAGAGAGATAGATCCTTTATGAACAGTATTTATCCACAGTACCGTCTCAGCACAGTATTTTGTCTCATTCTTTCCTACTCATTTTTCAAATGTTCATCGACTGGAATTGGATCAAGGAAATTTTAATGACATAAAGTGCATCTTGAGTGTGCCAGAGCAACTGCAACTAAGTTCTTTTAAATAGAAGAGACCTAACATTAATTAAAATTGTGCTGTTGGACCTGCCAAAAACTTCCTACTCCTCTTCTATCTCCTCTCTCTCTATTAAAGCAGGAGCTTATTAGAACAAAGTTCACCGTATCTTTGGTCAAACCGAGTAGACCTTCTTCAGCTAGAACTCTGTATAGACTTTGCGAACGAGCTGTAAGTGAAATTGAACCTGAGACATGAAGGAGTCTTAATTGATAAAGGCTGTCAAATTACCTCGCGAATAAACCTTAAGCCATGGCTTTTTCATGTTTCTGAGACGTAGTTTGAATTGTAATTCGAAATTAAAATTCTCGTTCCACTCCGCTCAAAGGAGGCCACCTAATTGATTTCCAATGTAAAAGGCAATGTGAAAGAACAGTTTGCAAAAGGGTTAATGCAAATTAGTGTAGACAAGCAAAATAGTACTTGAGGATATAGTTGGTTCTGGAGTAAGTTGTTTGTTACCTTTTTAGAATTGTTAACCAAGTAATTTTTTTGTAATTTTGCAATAATTGGCAGCCTTGTCCCGTTGTTTAATGTTAATCCTGTAATTGTACAGAGCCAATGACAATATGGCCATGTAATAACAGTACGTAAAGTTTATGGAGGCATCTCCCCATTCTTAAATGTACATCTAGAAATTTGTTGAAGTATATGAAAAAGATGGAAATATAACTAATCGGTGAGGACTGGTTTAAGTCTGAGTGCTGTAGCCGGATTATCTCTGCTGAGCCCACTTCATCTGTGGATGAAACTTTCTCTCTTCCTGGTGCAAAATGCAACAGAAATTTGATTAATGTTTTTTAAAAAAAGTCTCAATTTTTAATATTTATCCCTGATTGCCTTTGCTTTTGTTAAGGGCTCAGAAATGCTTTTCTGAGGGGCCAAATTGGCATGTATCCAGAATCTGGAAAGGTTCACTGAATACTTGTGTCATTATGGTTGAAATCCATTCTGGTATTCCTGAATTAATGTTCAGTCCAAGTATTTACATGTAAATTCATTGTCTCAATGTTTGTCTATAAATTCAAGTTACTGTCTTTCATACCATTTATTCAGTGTTTTTAATTGCTTTCTATAATTAACTGGTCTACGAATTTTTGCCGACAAACTATACATAGACCCTTTTCATGACCTGGGAATATTTAATTGGCTGAACTGCCATGATTATTTTTTTGAAGTGTTTTCGCTGTTCTAGCATAAACAAACACAGCCAATTTACACACAAGTTCCCATAAACAGGAATGAAATAAATTCCCAGTTAAGCTCTTTAATGTATTGTTGGTGATTTGATAAATGTTAATTACAGCACCCTATTTAAGCTCCCATCAGATGACAGATGGGATGTCAGTTCAAAGGGGTCTCAACTGAGCGACAGCATCTTCAGCTGTGTAGCACGAACCTCAGCACTGCGCTGGCATGCTAGGCCTGATTGTATGCTCAGGCACAGGGTTTGAACCCAAATCTTTTAATAAAAGATCAAGACTGCAACCGCCAGTCCACAGCTAACGTCTGAAGAAATTAAATCAAGACTATTGAATAAGACTAAAGCCATATATCATAAGAGACAATTTATGAAGGTCAGTAATTCAGAGGTAGCCACCTAATCTTGAAAGTTCACTGCATGTTCTATCGTTAGTCATTCACTGAACCCTCTTTTAGATTGCTGTGTTAGAATTGATACTATCTATTATTCCATATTTAACGGGTAGCTGCTGCTGGCTGGCATCAGATAATCTCAAGTATTGGTACACTAGAGTCAATTTACAACGAATTCATCAAGGTGTGCAGACTGTAAATTTGGTTAGGTCCATGGGATGTCAGTGGGCTGAACAATGTTGTCTACTTGATCAATGCTGATCGTTTGCCATATTACGGAGTGTTAACCGTTCCTTGTATTCCTACACATACGAAACATCGAACGGCGTTCAGAAACGGGAGCTTGTATGGGATACAATATGAAACGATTGTGAATTTGGTTGTGTTTTAATTGTGAATAATAGCCCAACAATAGTAGAACATAACCATGTGTTGACTGTGTATAGGAGGAAGAGATCAGCAATCTACAAACAGCCTTTCCTAATCCTTCTCAAGCACAGACTGTCATGGAGCAATTCTTGCGCTCACAGGGGAATTCTCGGTGAATGCAATAATGAAAAACACATTTGTATTCAACTTCCAAGCTAACCACACAGACGTATTTTAATTGTGTATATATTGGAAGGGCTTTGTAAGACGGCATGAAGGACTTGAAGTGAACTATTTTAACCCTCTCTCACTCTGTTTATCAGGAATATTTCTGATTCCTTTTAATGCATTTATTCACCCAATCGTTTTGGATCTACAACTTGTGCAAACAGCAATTCAGCATCGGTGCGTTTTTATTTTGCCCTACTTGCATGTAAGTCATGGATAGAGTTCCAAATCTGGTTAATTGGTTTCTGGAGCTGATTTCTACCACTTTTCTGACTGGTAGAGAGAGCTTTCTCTCCTCTTGTTCTCTGTCTTTTATTCATTGTCTTCCCTCTGCCACAGGTACCTCGAAATATTGAAAATTGGTCGTCGTGCAATCCATTCAAATATTAATAATGACTAGGTTTTTAACTTGCCATGGAGTCATGAGAGGCACTGACCCACTATTTATATACAAAAATAAAACTTCCGTTTGAAAAGTTTAGGGAGAAGAAAATTCGGGAGGGTGAACCTTTATGAAAGTATTCCAAACTTGAGAAAATTGCAAGTGTAAAACTACAACAAGACTTTAACATTAAGCAAGTGTCTCTTTTAACATAGAAACAGGAGCAGGCCGTTTGGCCTTCTTGAACCTGCTCCACCATCAATATGATCATGGCTAATCATCTAACCCAGTACCCTGTTCCTGCTTCCGCTCCGTATCCTTAGATCCCTTTAGCCCTAAAAACTATATCGCTGCCTTGGAAAAATTCAGTGTTTCAGCCTTGACTGCTCACTATGTGGCAGAAAATTCCATAGGCTTACCACCTTCTATGTTTTTAAAAGAAAAGCTTCTCATTTTAGTCCTAAGTGGTCCTTGCTCTGCATTGTTGGACCCACCCCCCCAGTTCTAGATGCCGGGTCGTCGGGAACATCCTTCCTGCATTTACCCTGTCTCGTCTGTTAGAATTTTATAGGTTTCTGAGATTCCTTCCTCATTCTAAACTCTTCTAAGCACTGATCCCAGCTGTGTCCCGCTAGCTAGAGTCTGCCCTCAAGAAAAATGATCCATTTATTCCTACACTTTGTTTCCTGTCTGCCATCCAGTTCAAAATCCATTATCAAAACGCCACCCCCCAAGTCTAAACACTTTAATTTTACATGCTAATCTCTTATGTTGGACTTTTCAAAAACCTTTTGAAAGTCCAAGTAAACCAAATCCACTGGGTCCACCATATCAGCTCTAATCATAACAAAATTTCCAATCGATTTGTCCAATATGATTTCCTTTTTGTAAATCCATGCTGACTCTGCCCAATCCAGTCGTTGTTTTCCAAGTGCCCTGCTATTAAATATTTTCTGTACTACCACTGTCAGGCTAACTAGTCTGTGATTCCCTGTTTTTTTTCTCCTAACTTTTATTTTTAAAATAGGTTGCATTAGTTGCCCTCCAACCCATGGGAGTTTATCTGGTCCTGGGGTGTTATTAGCCTTTAATCCCATTAATTTCCTCAACGCTAATATGGGCATTCTTTGATTCTTCCCTCTCGCTAGACCCCATGTATTCCCCAGCATTTTTTTGGGAAACTATTTGTGCACTCCTTACTGAAGACAGATACAATCAAAATATCTATTCCAATTGGTCTGCCATCTTTTCTCCCCCATTATAACTTCACCTGTTTCTGTCTGTAAGGTATTACATTTCTCTTCACTAATTTTGTTCTCTTCACATACCTATAGTAATTTTTACAATTAGTTTGCATATTCATTTTAAACTTAATCTTGTAATCTATTTCCCCCCGCCCCCAACCCCCTGTCGATCCCTTTGTCCTCCAAGCCTGAAATTCAAACTTCTAGGAATGGGAGATGGAGTTTAATTTAGATAATTGCAAGGTGTTCCATTCTAGTAAGAAGATCAAGGATAGAACTTAGTTAATGGTAGGGCCTTGGGGAGTGTTATCAAACAGAGACCTAGGGCTTCAGGTACATGGTTCATTGAAAGTTGTATCGCATGTAGACAGGGTGTTTTTAAAAAAAAAGTCATTTGGCTTGCTTTTCCTCATTGCTCAGATCATTTGAGTATTGGAGTTGGGATGCCAAGTTGTGGTTTTTACAGGACATTGGTGAGGCCTGTGTACAATTCTGCTCACCCTGCTAATGGAAGAAAATTAAATTGGAGAAGGTTCAGAAAAAAATTGGAAGGGTGTTACCAGGACTGGAAGATTTTAGTTATGAGGAGAGGCTGGATAAGCTGGAATTTATTTCACTGGTGCGTAGCAGGTTGAGGGGTGACCTTAGCGAAGTCTATAAAATCATGAACATAGATAAGAGGTATAGCAAAGCTCCCTACTGTTGGGGAGATAAATACTGGAGGTCATATTTTTAAGATGAGAGGGGAAAGATTTAAAAGGGAGCTCAGGGGCAACTTTTTCGCAACGAGCGTGGTTCTTATGTGGAATGAACTGCTCGAGGAAGTGGTAGATGCAGGTACAGTTAAGACATTTAAAAGACATTTGGACAGGTACATGAACAGGAAAGGTTTGGAGGGATATGGGCTAAACGCAGGCAAGTGTGAGTTTAATTCAGGAAACTTGGTCGGGATGGAAGAGTGGGACAAAAGGGTCTGTTTCTGTGCTGTATGACTCAGGTCTGCTTTTTATTTTTGGCCTATTTGTATGCCTCTTCCATGAAACTGCTGGTATCCCTAATTTCCCTTGTTAGCCATGGTCAGGGTATCATTCTCATTTTAATTTTGTGCCAGATGAGAATGAAGAATTGTTGTAGTTCATCCATGCACCCTTTATGTTTGCCATTGGCTATCTACCGTCACCTCTTTAGACAATGTGTACCTCAATTTATTATAACCAGCTCACGTATAATACGATCATATTTACATTGATTTAGATTTAGATTTAGGGTCCTAGTCTCAGAATCAACTATGCCACTTTCCATCATCACAGAATTCTATCATATTATGGTCACTCTTCCCTGAAGGGCCTTGCATAGCAAGATTACCAGTTAATCATTTGTCCCTGCACATTACTAAGCCTTGGATGGCATGTTCTCTTGTTGGTTCCTAATGTTTTCATCCCAAAGATCATCTTGTAAATACTGCAAGAATTTGTCCTCTTCAGCATTGTTCCTGATTTGATTTGCCCAATCTATATTCAGATTAAAGCCACCCATAATTAGTTGGATTTTTCTTGCTTGCATCTTTAATTTTCTGTTCAATATTACCATTGCAGTTTGGGGGGATGGGGGAGTCGGGGGGGTCTGTATACAACCCCAAGTCTTTTTCTGTCCGCTGGCTGTTTCAAAGCTCTATCCATACAGATTCCTCTTCATTTGATCTGATATATTCCTCATTTTTGTGTTAATGTCCTCTTTAAACAGCAATGCTATCCTATCTCCATTTTCCT
>JAHRHZ010000019.1:19932365-19977668 GCA_024137785.1 Ginglymostoma cirratum
GGAGGCAGACAAGTCGAAGAGGCGGGGATGGATTGTCTGCCTCCTCTCCACCTATCCTCTCCTCTATCCGCCTCCCCCTCTCTCCCTATTTATTTCAGAACCCTCTTCCCCTCCCCCATTTCTGACGAAGGGTTTAGGCCCAAAACGTCAAGTTTTCCTGCTCCTATGATGCTGCTTGACCGGCAGAGAGGTAAAGACTTCCAGTTTTTTGCTTAAGTTCCATTTTCTTCCCTCTATCTGTTCATAAACATCGGTGGAAACATTGTTCATTGTGTATTCCTGAATCTAGTTACATTGCCTTTACATGCAGGCTGATGGGCAGTCGAACCTTTCACCTCCCCAGTATGTGAAATTTTCATTCACGTGAATTAAAACGGGCCCTAGGAATTTCATGCTGCTTACTCAGTTGTCTGGTTTTGAGGTGTTCAGATAAAATGGTAATTTCATTATAGAGTTTTTGTTCTATGGTGGTCTCATGAAGCAAGCATCAACTGTGGCCAAGTGACCACTGCAGCCAATTTCAGTCCACAATTTTTATTTTCTAAAAACCATTTTAATCCATGCAATGTCTCAGGTCTAATGATCAGCTGGAAGTTAAAATTCCTAAGTCCGTATTTACCACTATTGCCACATCTTGGAGTGTTCTGTCATACAGCATCATGTATTGTGGAGTCCATTGTTCTTTTTTAAACTGATTTTGTAATATCTTGGCTTATCTAATATGGTACTGTGGAAAATCAAATTTCTATTTCTTATCCCTCTTGTTTTCACTGTCACCTTTTTTATAATCCAAGAGTAGACATCAAGGGTATTGTGTGAGAAAAGTTTGGCAGCACAAGGAGAAAGCTTTGAGGACTTGAACTGTGATTTACTAACAATTGAATAGAAATCCTGGTGTTTCGCAGCTCTGGACAAGGTCCTGTGGTTTAGTGTTAGGACAGGGATTACCCTGGTTTTTGGCTGCATGAGTATAGAGGCCTGTTGACTTTCCAGACTCCTAGATCCAAAACCCAACAATGCTGGTATTTCTGCAGACATTAAATCGTATGTTTTGTGGGGTTTTTTTTTGGTGGCAGTTGGGAGGGAAATAATGTAGTTACATAAATATCTAAGTGAGCTGAAAAACACTTGAGTAGAAAAATGAGTGGGAGGAACAGGAAGCACTCACGACTTATGTAGTTGGCTCATCTTAGAGAAAGCTTAAAGCATACATTGTAATCAAAGTGAGGTAGCAGTAAAGGAGTGCATCATAAGAGATGATATGTTTTTGACCAGATGTTGATTTAGACCCCCTTTATCAGTGAGGGAGTTTTTTGGTTATGCAGGAGTAATTGGACTTTAGAAAGAAGGAGCATGAAGCTTTTCTCCGGTTTCCAGTCCAACGTGCATTTCCCATCCTCCTCCCCCCTCCCTGTCCAGACTAACATGGAAGATGTTAATGGTCCTTAATACATTTTGTGGGACCTTTGGTACACAAATTGACTCCTATATTTACTTACTTCGCCACAAATTATATATTTTTAAAGTGCCATGTTCGAATGTAAAGTTTTATGGGATGTGATGTGATTGGGAGGAACTGAACAAATGTAAATATATTAATATTAAAAAAAAATAGGTTTCCCAAGAATTGGGGAATCCCAAATAGGCGCATGGTTGAGTAATATTTTGATGGGAGTTGCATATCCTTTTCAGAACCTTGTTTTTAAATTCTGAAAAATTTAAGAATGTCTGTCTGGTACTCGGGTATTTCAAATCCACTTGGTTGTTTTCCTTTGTGATGGGTGTTTCTCTTAAGCTTGTTCATTTTAAATGTGTAGCTTTTGTAAAATCAAGGAAAAACTGTAACTTTCTATGTATCGTGCTTGCTCATTGCTACTTAATTGAGCAGTTTTTATTTGTTCATATATAATCACAAATGTTTGTTTTGAAGT
This sequence comes from Ginglymostoma cirratum, assembly GCA_024137785.1. Lineage (NCBI taxonomy): Eukaryota > Metazoa > Chordata > Chondrichthyes > Orectolobiformes > Ginglymostomatidae > Ginglymostoma > Ginglymostoma cirratum. Next base: position 19,934,297 of record JAHRHZ010000019.1, read on the forward strand.
CAGTTCTTTATTTCAGCTAATGACTAATATTTGGCGTGTGATTTTTGAGGCATGGCACCTAGAATAGGAAGAGTATAATAGGTGGGCACAGGACACAAGATTTCTAAATTTATGTCAAGGTTCATCATACTATATCCTGTCTGAAAGTGTAACCTGGCTTACTGAAGCATTTCTGTAAATAATTCTAGTGTTTGAGATAAATTGAAAATTTCTCTGTGAAATCAAGCTGTAACTTTTATAATCAAAGTTCTTGGAAGGATGACTTAAATGCCTGTTACATACGACCACTTTGGTTTGAAGAGCAGGCACACCTGTTGATATCACAATGCAAAATATGCACAATGCAAGTAAGATTTTTATGTCCATTCTTTTAGGAGCACAGAAGTGTAACACAACCTGTTTGAGTTCTAAAAGCAGTAAATCATCTTGTCAGTTGTACTTATTTCTGCTATAACAATATAAATGTAATACTTAGGTGATTTACAAATTCCAGTTTAGCATGAAGATTGGATTGCTGCCTAAAACTCAGCTAACTGTTGCACAGTTTCCATAGAACTTGTTCCTACAGGCATGAAATTCTGCCAGTTTTCAAGATTGAAGGAATTCAGCTGTAAGAATATTGTGCTGTTGTTATTGCTGTACTTGTTTATTTGTGATATTTTGGGTCAATTTAACAAAAATATTTGTTAGATCACCAGTCTTGTTAGTGGAGATCCCCTGTACAGTGTCAAATACTGCATGTTGCATGTAACTCTGCTGGCTGTGAAGAAGCTTAAAAGTGTGCAAAGCTTTAAACACAGAGGACCCCAAGTCACATTTCAGCAGGTTCATTATGATACTGAGAAATTTCTGACATTTTGAAGTTGTCCAACAAGATATTCACTGTGTCTTGTAATACTGAATCTAATTATACATCACAGCTAGTTGAATTTCTGTCAGCATGTCATGCTTAAAGTGTGAAAGTAATGGGTTCATAATTTTAAAATTCTAATTTTTTCTGGATTAAAAAGGGACCTGGAAGGAGCCCACACTTTTCCTGAGCCCAGCTTTTCGTGTTGATTTGCTTGTTTACACCAGTTTCTAAGTCTTTGTTGATTCAAAAGCGGGGAAATTTAATGTAAACACAAAGTGGCACCACAGTAAGAAGAGAGGTATTTAAGTACAATTGCTTATTAGATTGCACCTCATTTTGAGATTTGTTGGTGTCTAATAAACATGGAAGCAATTTCCACGTCATGCTTTGTAGATAGGTGAAGTTATAAAGGCGTAGTTGTGACGTTCATGAGACACTTGATTAGCTTTGCTGTAATAGATTATTGGGAAAAGTCTTGCAGAACCATCTATACGTTTCCTTGCTGACCAGTAACTTGTAGAATTTGCTAAATTTATGGAGTCACAGCGGTCAGTTCAATATTCAAAGTGGTGTTGATATATTCATGTACCTGAAAAGCTTAGTAGCAATTGATGTGACCATTATGTGTATATTAAAAAAAAAAAACCCTGCAGAAAGAGGATACATAGGTAGAGTTGTGGCCTGGGGCATGTTCTTATAACGTGATAGAGCAAACTCAACAGGCCAAATAGCCCACTCCTCTTGATTCTTATGTTATTTTCAAATAGAAAAGTACGCAACGAATAGGAACATAAATAGACCATTTAGTACCTCAAGCTTGCCCCAGTATTCAACAAGATCATGACCGACCTTTTTTGTTCTTTGCTCATTCACGGGACGAGGGTGTCTCCAGCTGGGCTAGCATTTATTGACCATCCCTAATTGCCCAGAGGGCAGTTAAGAGTCAACCACATCGCTGTGTGGGTCTGGAGTCACATGTAGGCCAGACCAGGGAAGGATGGCAGTTTCCTTCCCTAAAGGACATTAGTGAACCAGATGGGTTTTTCCAACAATCGGCAATGGATTCACGGTAATCATTTGACTCTTAATTCCAGATATTTTGCTTGAATCCAAATTCCACCATCTGCCATGGCAGGATTTGAACCCAGGTCCCAGAATATTAACAGTCCAGTGATAATACCGTTAGGCTATCACCTCCCCATCTGCCTAGCCCTTAACTCCTCTTGCATGCCAGCTCAGCATGGCTGTCAGCTTCCTGATATTTTAAAAGTCTATCTACTGCCTCTTTAAGTACTTTCAGTGATTTCGCCTCCAACTGTCTTGAGGAGCAACTTTCAGACACTTACTGTCCTCTAGAAGAAGAAATTCCTTCGCACCTCTGAGTGTCCCATTGTTCAATTTGTCCCTAGTTCAAGGTTTCGCCACTAGTGGAAACCTATTAATATCTATCCTGTCAAACACCTCTGAATCTTGCATGTTTCAATAATATCATCCCTGGTCTCGACTAAACGCCAGTGAATAAAGGGCTTAACCTGTTTGTTTTTAAGAAGTTGACCCCTAATCCCAGAAATCAGCTTAATGAATTTCTCGAACAGCCTTCTATGCAAGTATATCCTTTCTGAGATACCGGGACACAGACTCTACACAATACTTGCGATGCAGCCTCACCAATATCCTGTACGGGTGTAACAAGACTCCCCTGTTTTAAAACTACAACCCCAAACAATGAAAGCCAACATAGCATTTACCTCCTTGCTTGCTGCACCAGCATGCTAACTTCTTGTATTTCATGTACAAGAACGCCCAGATCCCTTTTTATGCTGCATTTCTGGCATTTCTTTCCACTTCAGTGATGGTCTGTACTTTGATTCTTCCTACCAAGGTGCAAAACCTTACACTTTTCTTCATTAAATAGCCAAGCTTTTGCACACTCACACGAACTACCTACATTCTCTTGCAGATTCATGTTCTCTGTGTGTATTTTCTATCACTTCCTGTCACATTTTGATCATCATTCACCTCTTCACTACCCTGCACCTCTGGCCTCCCACTTTTTAAACTCCTCCTCTCCTTTCGCTCTTTCCACTCCATCTTCCACACCCCCTTGCCCCAACAAACGAGTTCAGTTTAAAACCATATCCACAATCTTTTGTTTGTACAACTTACCAGAGTACTGGTTCCAGCATGATACAATTGAAGCTTGTTCCTATCAACAGCTCTTTTCCCCAGTATTGGTGTTAGTGCCTCATAATTTGGACCCCATTTCTCCTATACCAATCCTTGAACCGTACATTTGCCTCACTAATGTTATTGGCCCTGATGCCAATTTGCATGTAACCCAGAGATTATTATCTTTTGAGGTTCTGCTTTTTAGTTTAATCCTAAAGTTCTTGTAATCCCTCAGCAGAGCCGCTTTTCCTAGTCCTACCTATGTTGTCAGTTCCTATTTGGACCATGTCAACTGGATCCTTACTTTCCCCCTCCAATTTCTGACTCAGCCTAGAACGATGGAATCAGATGAAGTCAGTTATACTAAACAAAAACAGAAGTTGCTGAAAAAGCTCAGCAGGTCTGGCAGCACCTATGGAGAAAAAAGATCAGAGTTAACATTTCTGGTCTGGTGACCCTTCCTCAGAACGTTCTTCCTCAGGTTCTGAGGAAGGGTCACCAGAGCTGAAATGTTAACTCTGATTTTTTTTCTCCACAGGAATAACAGCTCCTCTGATACTGCCTGGCCTGCTGTGTTCATCCAGCTCTACATCTTGTTATCTCAGACTCCAGCTTCGGCAGTTCCTACTATCTCCAAGTCTGTCTGAGCCTTGAATATAGTTATTGAACCAGCCTCAACAGCTCTCTGCGGTAAAGGATTCAACAGATTGACCATCCTCAGAGGAAAAAAAAACCCTTCTTATCTTTGTTTTTAAGCAGTCACTCCTTAATCTAAAATTATTTCTTCTGGCCCTAGACTCTCCTGCAGGGGGGAAACAGCCTTTTTCACACATGCCCTGTCAAACTTCCTAAGAATCCTCTCATTCTCCTAACTTCAGTGAGCATGAGCCCAACCTACCTGGCCTCCCTTCGTGAGATAATCCCTCCATACTGATAACATCTGAATAAACCTTCTCTGGTAAACCTCCGATGCCAGTATATCTTCCCTTGGATAAGGGGCCCAAAACTGTTCATTGCAATCCAGCTGACTGGTGCCTTCTACAGTTTCTAGAAATAAAAAACCTCCCTATTATTATATTCCATTCCCTTTGAAATGAAGAGAAGCAATCAAGTGGATTGGAAACAGCAGCCTGCAGTCACAATGGCCTTCCAGCTGAAGCCTCCCAAAGGTGGTGGGTTTTAACTTGTCTCAGATCTCCATGCAGTCATCTTACTGAGCTGGGAGAAAAACCTCTTATGCCCCTAAATCTTTTCATGAAAGAATGATTATAAAAGTTGCGTGAGAAATCGGAATCTCTCGCCTTCTAAGTCCAGTCTGGGGTTAAGCAAGTCTGTGAGAGAATCCCATACTATTGACAATCCACTTGAAGGTAGCTGTTTACCTCCTCAAAGATCAGTTGACCTCGGTTGCCAGTATTAAGTACTGGCTAGAATGAAAACTATTTCGCCTCCGTTACCTCAGTGCCAGTTTACATTCACATAGTTATCTATGACAGTTACTTTATTTGGTCTTGACAGTTTAGTCAAATTGTCCTGAGGTGTTTATCGTGAATTTAACCAAATTGCAAAGTTCTTACGTGAAACTTCGCTGCCAAAAAAACACCCATTCATCCTGCCAAGATGCATGATGATTAATAAAACATTCAACAGGATTGACCTCTTGTTAACTGCAGCATCTGTCATTTTTTATTCGTTTGTGGGATGTGGGCATTGCTGGCTGGTCAGCGTTTATTACCCGTCCCTAGTTGCCCTTGAATGGGTGGAGGTGGTGAGCTGCCGCCTTGAACCGCTGCAGTCCACTTGCTGTGAGTTGACCCACAATACTAGGAGGGAGGGAATTGCAGGATTTTGACCCAGTGACAGTGAGGAAACAGCGATTTATATTTCCAGGTCAGGATAGTGAGTGGCTTGGAGAGGAACTTGCAGGTGGTGGTGTTCCCATGTATCTGCTTTGGTTTACTCAGATAGAGAATGTAGCAATCATCACTAACCAGGGCAGCCCGGGGTTCTCTGCATGTTAATATCAATTACGGTCATAGGTAGCAATAGCAGTTTAAATGAATAGTAAACAGCTCTTCACAGATAACTCACCAGATCTCATTATGGTTTGTGTAGTGATCTGTTTTCCTGAGGTTAGATTACATTTTGCTACCCCACCCACACTCTTTCATGAAGACAAAAGTAGTGTTTGGTACTTTTAGCTCACTATAGTTTTAAAAAGTAGTATTTTTGAAATTGGCTTTAATTGCTGCTTTGAATAGGTCCAATTAACGCCAGTCTAGCTGCACAGAATGATTGTTTGTGCTCTGAATCCAGTTGAATTAACAAGCCTGCAGCTGTTGTAATGTTGCAACAAAACAAAGTTGAATATTATCTCCTCTGTGCATCCTTTTGGGCACTGATGTGTATCCATATCCGTTTTCTGGCTTTGTTATTCCTAAATCAGTTGTTGAGATTTAGACCTTGTCTGTCAATCCTGTGACATTGTATTATGTCAAAGATGCACCATATGTGTAAGTGTTTTATCGTTGGATGAAAATGTCCCAGAAGATAAATGAAATTGTATTTAAGTAGTCCCAATTGTGACTTCCATCGTGTCCCAAAGTGTTGTACTTGGATAATGTAGTCCCCTTTTGTCACGTAGGTTTTTGTTTTTGCTATTTTTGTCTTTGAATTGCACTTGCGATGCTGACTGGCGGTTGCTTTCTATGTGTCTGCGGTTTTCCTATGTGGATCATCTCCCGCGACATGCTGCTGAACCGTGACTCAGATAATTTAATACCAGGAGGATTCTGTATTATGCAAATTGTTAGCATAGTGTATTCCTGAACTGATGTACTTTTCTCTGATCTTATCTCTCACATTGTTACCTTTGGTGTGGTTTGGGATCGGAAGTTTGACTGTTTCGCTGCTTAAGTTGGCATGTCCCTTCTTTCCAAAAGGCAGGCCACTGTTCAAGCACTGTCTGAAGGGAGGGTTCTAAGACTATCTGTGGGTCAAACCCACTTTTTATTGCACCGTACAAGATCAATTAACAGACCATCCCATGTTTGTCAGTTCTAGGTCAATCTACAAACTGCCCTTCTCGAACCCAATTAGTTTGGAACTTATCTTTGCTTTAAACATCTGCCTTTTAAATATCATTTATTTTGTGATGTAAGAACTGAGACTTTCTTAAAACTTGTGGGATTGATATACACCTGGGGTTTCATGTTGTTAGTTACTCAGCATCTCGTGGTAGGCATTGCGAAAACTGGTATTTCCAACCCAGTTTAAAAGATAAGTGTTACTTACCTCTCCTCTAAACAAAAATTGTGCTGGCTTATTCAAAGTGTGTTCAACTTCCCTACTGCTTCTGTGTTCATGTTTCAGTCTACATTTAACCTCAGCAGAGCTTTAAATGCAAGATCTACAAAATCTGTAAAGATTGGCGTCCAAGTGCACTCCAGAAAGGAGCATATTTAGCATTTGTATTCAATTTGTAGAGCCCTGCTCTGACATAAACAATTAAACAAGCACAAGACTGTGAAGATGAAAATGCAGTTTGAATGTTTAACACAAAGTGAAAGCACAAAGCAGAAATGTTACACACGTTTTTCAACAAAAGAAAAAATCCGTTGCTTACTCTGCAGCAAAACTTATTCTAGTTAACTATCAAAAAATGTAAAGTTAAAGATGTGTTGATCAGAAAATATGTACTTAAACTGAAATATAGAATAACAAGGAGAACTAGCATATCATAGAACAGAAGAATTGCCATCAGTCAGAACATGCCTGTTCACCTGCCTACGGTTAGTGACTTCCACATTTTAACACACTCAGTAAATTCTCTTAAATTCCTTCTTGGAGTTATTGGTGGCTTTTTTTTTTTCGAGTACAAGGACAGTTCACAAATCATCATATGTTTGTCAGTTCTAGATCAATCTACAAACCGCCCTTCTCAAACCAAATTAGCTTGGAATTTATCTTTGCATTAAATAGCTGCCTTTAAGTATTGTTGATATTTTGAGATTTAAGCGTGTAAGTAAATGTCTCTGAGTTTGGGAATGCTCACAGCTGGGAACATAATATCTGCATTTGGCCTATCAAACCCCTTCATGATTTACAAGACCTTGATCAGGCCATCACTCTCGTGATTTATGCATTAACGATCTGGACAAAAGAACTGAAAGTATTGTGGCAAAATTTGCAGATATCAAAGCTAGATGGAGGCATAGGTGGTGTTGAGGAAGCAGGAAGGCTGCAGAAGGACCTGTACATAGGAGAGTGAGCAAAGTGGTGACAGGTGGAATACAATGTGGCAAAGTGGGAGGTTCTTCATATTGTTCAGAAGAATAGAGGAGTGGACTACTTACTGAATGGAGAAAGGCTTTGGAAATCTGAAGCACAATGGGACTTGAATCCTATTTCGGGATTCTCTTAACGTTAATGTGCAGCTTCAGTTGGCAGTTAGCAAGGCAAATGCAAAATTGGCATTCATTTCAAGAGGGCTAGAATACAAGAGCAGGATGTACTCTTGATGCTGTATAAAGCTCTGGTCAGACTGCATCTGGAATACAGTGAACAGTTTTGGGCCCATATCTAAGGAAGGATGTGCTGGTCTTGGAGGGGTCCAGATGTGAGTTACAAGAAGACAAAGAACTGCAGATGCTGGAGTCCGTTAACACAATGTGGAGCTGGAGGAACATAGCAGGTCAGACAGCATCAGAGGAGCAGGAAAGTTGGCATTTCGGATTGGGACCCTTCTTCAGAATTGGGGAGGGGAAGGGAGTTGGGAAATAAATAGAGGGAGGAGGAGTGGTTCTGGGGAAAGGTATGTGGGTGGTGATTGCTGAATGCGGCTGGTGGGTACTGGGGATTGGTCAGTGGGAAGGGGAGGGCGGATAGGTGGAAAAGATGATGGATGAGTAGCGTCAGGTCAAAGAAGTGAGAGGAGGAGTGGGGCTGGAGGAGAGAAGGTGGGATGGTGATAGGTGGAGGGTAGTAGGGATTGGTCAGTGGGGAGAGTGGGGTGGATAGGTGGGCAAGTGGATGGACAGGCTGTGTCGGCTCAAGGAGATGGGGATGAGAGGGAGGTTTGGACATGGGATGAAGCTGGGTGTGTGGGGAGATTTTAAAACTCGTGAATTCTATGTTAAGGCCGTTGGGCTGTAGGCTCCTCGGGCGGAATACGAGGTGTTGCTCCTCCAGTTTGCGTGTGGTGTCATTGTGACACTGGAGGAGGCCCAGAATGGACATGTCACCCAGGGAGTGGGAGGAGGAGTTAAAATGGTTGGCGAGCGGAAGGTGCTGTTGATTATAGCGTTCAGAGCGCAGATGCTCCATGAAATGGTCCCCGAGTCTGTGCTTGGTCTACTGCATCCATTGCTGCCAATGTGGCCTCCTCTACGCGGTGAGACCAAGTTGGAGAATATACAGGTGAATCCCTGTTGGATATGGAAAGTTTGCTTCGGGCCTTGAATGGAGGTGTAGGGGCAGGTGTAGCACCTCCTGCTGTTGCAGGGAAAAGTGCCTGCTGTGGTGGGGCTGGAGGGGAGTGTGGAGAGGATGAGGGATTCACGGAGAGAGTGGCCCCTACGAAAGGCCGATAGGGGTGGGGAGGGAAGTATCTCTTTGGTCGCGAAGTCGGATTATAAGTAGCAGAAGTGGCGGAGAATGATACAGTAGATGGAGAGGTTGGTGGGATGATGTGTGAGTACCGGGGGACTCTCTTTTTGGCGGGGAGGGGGTTTGAGGGCAGAAGTGCAGGTAATGCAAGAGATGCGGTTGAGGGCATTTTTGATCACCAGAGAGGGGACGTTGTAGTCCTTGAAATAGGAGGAGATTTGGGATGTGCAGGAGTGGAATGCTCCATCTTGGGTGCAGACAGGCAGAGGTGGAGGCGTTGGGAGTAGGAGATCACATTCTTGTAGGAGGGTGGGTGAGAAGAGGTGTAGTCTAGGTAACTGTGGGAGTCGGTGGACTCGAAATAGATGTTAGTTTCAAGGCAGTTACCAGAGATGGAGACACAGAGGCCCAAGAAGGGGGAGCAAGGTTTCGGAGATGGTCCAGTTGAATTTGAGGCTGGGGTGAAAGGTGTTAGTTAAGTTGATGAGCTTTTCAAGATCCTCATGGGAACATGAGGCAGTGTCGATACAGTCATCGATGTAGCGGAGGAAGAGGTGAGGGAATGGTGCCAGTGTAACAGCAGAAAAGGGACTGTTCGATGTATTCTGTGAAGAGGCAGGCATAGCTTGGGCCCCTGTGGGTGCCCATGGCCACCCCCTTCGTAGTAGGAACAAGAATGTTCCCAAGGATGAAGGATTTGTCAAATGAGAAATGGTTGAAGACTCTGAGCCTGCACTTGGTGGAATTTAGAATAAGGGGTGGGGGGTCTCATTGAAACTTACAGAACACTGAGAGGCTTGGATAGAGTTGATGTGGAGAAAATGTTTCCACTAGTAGGAGAGACTGGGACCGAAGGGCACAGCCTCCGTGAAAGGATGACCCTATAGAACTGAGTTGTGGAGGAATTCCTACAGCTAGAGTGCGATGACTCTGGAACTCATTGCCACAGAAGACCGTAGAGGCAAAGTAATTGAGTGAATTTAAGATAGATACATTCTTGATTAGTGAGTGGATCAAGGGTTACAGGGAAATGGCAGGAAAATGGAGGTGGAGAAACAGATCAGCCGTGATAGAATAGTGGAACAGAGGTAATGGGCTGAGAGGCCTAATTTTGCTCTTATGTTCTTTTTTAGTTTACTTCTTGGAAGGTAAACTAAGCTTAAATTTCTTATCTTCTGAACCATCCGGTTGTTATGGGACTACAGCACAAACCCTCCAAACTTGCTGCACTTTATCTTATGTACTCTGAGATAACAGCTGTCTTGTAGCTGAAGACTCAATAGCCAAACGTCATCCTACCTTCAGCTAACACCTATGTATATTTACAGGAACAGTGACCAGTTAGTGATTAGAAAATGAGTTTCTTGGATGGCGATGTGTCCTAAGTTCCAACTTCACTGGTCCGAAGCCTTTTGTTCAGCATTCTACCAAATTCCATAGAATTATCTAAATTGGGTAGTTTTTTTTTGTATTTTTTTAAATTGCTTTTTAATTGGTATCGGTTTAATTTTGTTCTAACATTAGCTTGGTGTTGAAAATAAGCAACTGTGGTGACCAATTATATCACCATATATGTAAGACCCCTTTTTTGGACTAAAACTGGAAAGATATAGCTTCAAACCAACAAAACTGCATGAGAGTTTGTGTGGTAAAACGTTACTCAAATATGTAAATTGTATCTACAATATCAAACAGTGAGGGAGCATTCCAGACAAAACAACACAACCTGTGTATTTCAGAGCAATTTTGCACAAGGACATTTTTTTTTTTGATTGATTGCTTTTCTAATCGGAACCAGCGAGCTCAGGAGGACTCTGAACAGTAACGATCACTTAATAGGTTCCTTGGTAGATGGCTACAGCCTTGTTTGGGGGTAATATAACAGAAACACTCAGCCTGTGAAGAGAAAGTGTCAAGCCCTCTCCCTTCTATGTGGAGAAGTAGAAGAAAATCCCAGGTACCTAGCTGCTGTCTGTCACTTTCCTCTGTAAGTTGCTTTGTCTGCAAACCCCTGGTTGAAAACAAAAGGGGGCAAAACAACCTTGAGGCATTGCAAGGGTGAATCCTCAAACAGTGATGAAAGACTGAGAATCTGTGACCATAATCTTGCATTATTAGCAAAGAATTGCAAGGAATTAAAACTAAAAGACCAAAATGAGTGTCCGTTACCGAAAATTATGTCAGTGTTGTGCTTTTGACCATTTTTCTTCCTTCCACACACTCATTATTTGTACAAACGCATCCCATGGACATCTTGTCTTTTGGGTAATACTAAGAAAGGGGTAGAGTTTAAGTTTTGGAGTTGTAGATTAGCAATTTAATTTATCTATTTTTGAACTATTAGTTCAAAAAATGATGAACAAGAAAATAAGTATTCATTTTAATCGGAATAATATAATCTGGTGTGTTTATTCTTCTAAGTGGAATTTGACAGTTAGGTCAGATTAGGCAATTTTGTGGCTTAATCAGATTTTCACATTTGTGATGATTGAAATAATTGGACTTGATTTCCAGTGCATTATCCCAGTTAGTCATAACATTTATTAGTTGCTTCTGGTGGTATATCAGTTCAGGTTAGAGTTTGCTAATTATTGAGTTAGGATTCTTCCCAAAATAAATGTAGCTTTTCAGTCCCTCCCAGAAATTGTCCTCCAGTGGTATTAGCACCATTGTACTGTAACTGAGCCTCTTATTTTCTATCCTACTGTAGAGCCAAGGGTGAAGTGGTTGTGTTAAAATGAATGCTTGTAGCTCTTTCATTGTAACAGATGGAATTCATATGTCAGTATTTGTGAAATGAAAAAGGATACCACAAGTATGATGGATTTTCTTCTTTGAGTCCACTGTGCCCACAAATACCTGGCTCTGGCAGCGATCTGTTCAGTGTAAGATCCTGTGGCTATCCTTAGGAATGCAGAAGGTTTGGGGTTTGAGGCAGAGGCTGAGCACGTGGCAGCAGCAGCAACATTTTACAAGTAAACAAAGAATCTTTTGTTTTCTGAACCTTTCTGGGGACTAAGAATCTGAATGTGACTTGTCTTGAATTCCCATTGTAATAAGCCACAGACCAAGTCTGCTGCAAAATATTTGCTATTACCTCAATATGGTCACAAATAACACAAAACTGCCAGAAATTGGAAAAACCATCAGCGTCAAAGGCATTTCGGGGTTTTGTGGGAAGATATAATTAATACATGAGTGAAGGAAGAGTAAGTTTGAAAAGAACAATGCAAACTCCAAAAAAAAGACATTGTATTATTTCAATAAAAAATCGTCAGACAAGTGCTTTAATGAGTTAAGTACTTTTGACAGTAGTGCCATTGTAATATCAGGGAAATCTTGTAACTGTAGTGTGATAAGATCAAGATGATCTGTCTTTGTCATGTTGATGGAGCAATTAATATTGGCCTGGACATTGCAGATAATTCCCTTCCTATTCTTTTAACTAGTGTGTTGTATCTACCTGAAAAGGTGGGTGGGGCCTCGTCTTAATATGTCTTCAGAAGCATTGCACCTCTGAAAATGCTGCTCTCCCACAGTACCATGTTGCAGGATATACCTTACATTTGTGTTCAGTTCCTGGAGTGGGTTTGGAACTCTCGACCTTCTGGTTCAGAGGCAAGATCGCTACCAACTGAGCCACAGTTGACACGTAAATTAGCCCACCGGTCACACATTATATTTGTCTTACTCATTTGGAATGTCTGCTCCCCTGTATCATATCAAAACTAATAATATGCTGTGAAATTGAGATAAGTTGCCTTCGGACAATGCTAGTTCTTCTTCTATTTTCCTCTCTCGATGTTACTTTTCTTCTTCACTTCCAGCCTCCACGTGGACCTGGCAAGGTGTCCTGTCCGTTGTTTTTCTCGTTAAATTAAGAAGGACTTTAAGATTAATTATTACCTTATTTCTTTGTTTTCCTACTTATCCTATGAAGGTAATGCTTAATATTTTAACTTTATTTCTTTTACTACTTTGTAAAAAGAGGACCCAGTGTGGGGTGACAATTGCTCACTTTTCACTGTACGCCTGTACTTGAGTACGTGACCGTCAAACGTCAATCTCAAAATACTTAATTCTGAACACCTTAATAGTCAGCTAAGCCTGTCTGCAGAGTAGCACATCTCTGAGAAAGATTGACCAGAGTTCTGCACTAGTTACTCTGGATCAGCTGAACCAGCCTAAACTTGTAATGTGATCACGTCAACCACTCGGAGCAGAATTTAACCACACAAGGCGTGATCGTGGAATGCTGGGCAAGCCAATGTCTCCCCATGAAAGAACATGCAAAACCTGCTAACTTTTAACCCTAATGACAGAAGGTAAAAGTTAATGCAGTAAGTGGACAAAGAATAGTGTGCAGCAAAAAGCCAATATCAGTAAGAAGTGACACTTCTTGCGGTTTGAAGCAGTTCAACAAACTGAGCCTTTAATGTGTGAGAAAGGTTTCCCCCTATCTGTTCTGTCCTGACCAGTCATGATCGTGAAAAATCTGTCCTTCAAAATGAAGTGCTGCATCCTGAACCATTGTTATTAATCTCTTCAGCGCTATCTCCAATGCATCCGCATCCGTCCTATATGCCAGGAATTGCGCACAATACTACAACTCCAGTGTTTTACACAAATTCAGCATTACCTCCTTGCTATTGTGCTCTATGCCTCAATTAATAAAGCCCAGGATACTGGCTGCTTTCTTGACTGCTGTCTCCACCTGTCCTACCATCTAAATGATCTGTGCCAAAATACATGTAGGTCCCTCTGCTCTTGCAACCTCTTTTAGAATTTTACCCCATGTTTTTGTATTGTCTGGCCATGATTGTCCTTCCAAAATGCATCACCACTCACCTCTTTGCATTTGAGCTTTATCCATTCCAGTAACTAGTCTGTCTTCTTGGAGTCTTACGTGGTCCTCAGTTTAGTGTTTCTGGCTTTTGTATCACAAACTTTGAAGTTACACTTTAGATCTAGAACATTAATATATATTAGGACAAGCAAGGATCCTAGTACTGACCCCTGGGGAGCTTCACTGAAAATGTTTATCCTGCCCAAAAGAAGTCCATAGACTACTATTCTGTTTACTATTACTCAGCCAATTTTGCATCGATATTGCTGCTATCCATTCTTATAACATTGCATAACTTCCTCAGTCTGTGTCCCACTGTATCAAATGGAAGTCCACATACACCATATTAGCAACATTATCTTCATCGAATCTTTTCTCTTGACTCTTCAGAAAGCTCCAACAAGTTAGTTAAACCCAGTTTCCCGTTTAGAATCCACGTGGCTGTTCTTAACCCATCTCCTTCCATATGACTCTTACTTCGATCCTGATTAATTGTTTCTAGAAGCCTTCCCATCAGTGAACTTAAACTGACTTATTTATATCTACTGGGTTTAGTCTTGTAACCTTTTTTGAACATGGTTCGACTGTCTGTAATTCTCCAGTCTCTTAGAGCTTCCTCTGAGTCGAGGGAAGATTGAAACATTATGGTCGATTTCCCCTGCAATCTCCATTCTTCCTTCAATAACGTCTGCATCTCAGCTGTTCCCAGTATCATGTCAACTTTAAGCATTGAATGTTTTTCCATCACGAAGCAGTTTTGAACTACTCTATTGACAAAGCTTCCTATTTCCTCGCCGTGCTCCAGGTAACATCTACCTCATTGCTAAAGATCAGTGCAAAGCATTCATTTAACACCTTGACTGTGCCTTTTGTCTCCTTGTGTAAGTCCCTTTTTTTGTGATTTATTTAAAAATTTTTTTAGCTTTTTTTAACACCCTTTTGCTATGGATCTTCCTATAGATGACTTTGGAATTGTCTATATTGGCCATCAGTCTCCTCTCCTCGTCCCTGTTTGTATTCTGTAATATGCTTTCTCACTTTCACTCTTAATTTTCTGTGTTCCTCTTGGTTCACAATTGTACTTAGCAATACTGCTACCCTCCTGCTTTCCTTCCTTCCTTCCTTCCTTCCTTCTATTTTTTCTGAATACCTCGTAGCCAGGAATACTTAATAGCCAGCCTTGCCTTTTGTTGAGCTAGGTCTCCATTATCACAGCAACATCGAAATTCTACATGACAATGTGTCTGTAATTCTCTCATTTATCGTGCTCCAAATATTCACGTACATGCGCAGCAACCCTCATTTGGACTTTTTCTTTTCTTCCTTAATCTGATTTCATCTGCTAACTGTCTTTGTGCATGCCAGTTGCGTTTCTTAGTGTTTTATGAAATGTGGTCTTGTCTACTATTCTCCCTTGGCAGGAGTGTAGGAGCCAAGTTAGTTTTGAAATCTTCCTACTAGTACTAGCAAAACGTCCCATAAGGAATTCAGTCCTAGCTCTAAATAAAAGCCAAAAGAACTGTGGATGCTGTAAATCAGGAACAAAAGCAGAAGTTGCTGAACAAGCTCATCTGTGAAGGAAAAAAAAGTTAATACTTCGGGTCTGGTGACCTTCCTGAGAACTAGACCTGAAACATACAAGCATAAACATGCGTGCATCAGAGATAGTAGGAACTGCAGATGTTGGAGTATCCGGGATAACAAGGTGTGGAGCTGGATGAACACGGCAGGCCAAGCAGCATCATAGGAGCAGGAAAGCTTGACGTCTCGGGACTAGAGCCTTCATCTAGGCCCGAAACGTCAGCTTTGATGCTGCTTGGCCTGCCGTGTTCAACCAGCTCCACACCTTGTTATCTCACATGTTTATGCAGCTGGTAGTAGTTCCTGCACATGTTTGTCTAGGACCCTGGTAGAGTTCTCCTTTCCTCACGCTAACTTTACCTCCCTTACCCTGTTTTATTTCTATTACAGTATTATATTGGCCCGGAATTCCTCCTATTCCTCTTATTTCTCATTTTGTTTAAAATTACAAACCAATCAATCCACCGCTTTCCTGGGATGGTACTGAATTTTTTTTTTTTTTTTTTTTGTCTGAATTTGTAGACATTAAGCTCTGCATCTCTTCTTGCTGCTATGGTTAAGCATTGTCATTGATGCTGTTATGGCCCAACTGAAGAGGCAGCCAGGCCTCCGATTACAAGCTTAGCTGAAAGATAGCAGCTGTACCAATACAAGACCTTATAATCGTGACATTAGCTCCTGACAGAATTCCTGGCTCTTTTGTTATAGAGTAAACATGAGGGGTCACACCCACGATTACTTAGGAGAGTTTCTTGCATTGAATTTTCAGTGGCTTGTCGAATGAAAGGCAAAGTCTGGGGATAAGAAATGGCCAGGTATGGTGTATGTCTTGTGGAGAGTAATGGTAGCCTTATCACCTGAGCCCCCAAGTTACTCAACTACCTGTTCCTACTTCTAATCCAGATCAGCATTTAATTTTCCTGGATCAGTTTTGTTAATTGTAAAGTACAACTGGAAAACGTGGCTCAAGATTTTAACTGCAGATTTGTAGAACCTTTGAAGTCAAATTAAGAAATTCCAAGATAATTTCTGATTGGTCCTGCAGAAATTGACTGATTTGGGAACAGGCTGTTTAGGTGGGGTAGCCACAAATTTGGTGAATTGATGGATTTTCAGAAGAGTCTTAAAGGTTAAAAGAGAGAGACAGACAGGGGTTTGGTCTCGGATGCGAAGTATCAGAGAACGGTAGCTGGATGTTTTGCCAGAAATTGTAAATTGAAGGAGATGGGAAAGGTGTTACAAGCTGGATTCGGTATTATGGACAGGCTGCAATGTCAAGAGGAGTGAGACTGGACGAATATAAAGTTTTGAGAGAGGATTTTAAACAGTGTGTTGGGGTATGAAAAAGTCCTGTATAGCAAAGCTAATTGGTAGGAGATGTGCGGAAGATTATGGGCAAGGAGTTTACGATGAATGAAAGATGAAAGACTATAATGGGCAGCAATAGAGTCATGAAGTCTGGAGGTGACCAAGGAATACGTGACTTTCATTAATGATCTTTCAGCCTCGTAGAGGCCAAGGGAGGCGGTGGAATCTGTGGTATTAAGCCAGCGTTGATGACTTCAGCCTTCCTTCGGTCGAGCCAGAGGATATTATGACTCGTATTAGTTAGTCTTCTGTGTGTAATGTCCCATGAGGCAACCCATTTCTTGCAGTGTTGTTTGTTAGAGCAAGATATTCGACTCCCATCAAAATGCTGTGCATCATGAGAATTGCAGTTTTCCACACTTCATGTTTATATTTGCAAATCTGTAGCAAATTTGTTTTATCTCTGGGTTCTTTCCACAGTTAAACACAACCTGACATAGACAGGTTGTCAACCTGATTTGACCTGCTCCCAGAAGAACCGGTCTTCAGTCTGGCCTTTTGATTGTTCGGGTTGTGTGGCCTTGCCGGGAGTTATATTCCTGATTGCACAGATTTCCGGATCAAGAAATTGTACAAGCCTTCCCATTCATTTTGTCCTGCTGTCTCTAAACTGCATTGTGCAAGGTATCTAATGGCATTAACAGTTGAGGCTCCACAACAGGTGGTAGAGCGAGAGCTGGGCTAGGGTTAGGGTTACACTGCCATGTATACAAAAGTCACTGCCATAACTGCAGACCATGTTGCAAGGTTAAATGTTGATGAGAAAGAGATTTCTGAAGGACTCTGGATGATGCTAAAAGTAGGAGAGATCGGAGAAGATAATTAGAGGCTACAATTCTGTTGCAGAAACTACAGGTGCAGTGAGACCATGAGAAATGGAAGATAAGTTTAGGATTCATGTACCAACAGAGATTGAGGGGGGAAAGGAGCGTGATGAGGACGACAAGCAATTTGATGTACAGGGAAATGAAGAGAGAAGGGAGGGAGGAAAGATTAAAGCCGGTGCATTGTAATGGTGTGATAAGGATTTAAATGAAAGCAAGAAACCAAGACCTGACTTGGAGTTGAGAATCATTCTACTGTTTTGCTAATGTGCGTTGATCAGTGTCAGTTCAAGAAAGATCCTTGTTGAAAATGCTGAATCCTGTTGATTGATTTGATCAAACCAAATGAAGCAAAAGGGTACAGTAATTATTTTTGCACAGAATGATTGCATATAGTTATTGGACTTAACTGAAAAGCCTAGTATCCTAGCATTATTTTACTTCCTTTAATCTACCTGAAAGATTTACTGTGTATGAGAAGTCATCAGTGTCCTGTAACAATGAAATTAAATAATAGTCTCTCAATAAAATACAGAAAATCAGATCAGTGCGTCAGGTCAATTTCCTAACATTTTTTGAATATATTGTCCAAACTAAAAGAGAAATTTTGCCATTGTTCTTTGTATTTATGTTGTTTTGGTGCTGAGGTAATATTAATCTGGTGAGTAAAATGTCTCAAGTACTTATCAAGCTGAAGTTTCAATATGCAATCTGTGATTGTGTTTAAGACTGTGTTTCAATTTAATCTCGCCTCCGCCTCAATTTCTGATTTTGAAAGATCGTTTTGAACAATGTGCCCCTACCTTCCCATGCAGCAGTTTGCAAAATAAATTCCTGCTTTCATAGAATAGTTACGGTGTAATAGGGACCATTCAGATCACTGTGTCTATGTCAGCTATGTGTAATAACTAGTCTTACTTCTCTGTCCTTTCCCTGTAGTTCTTGTGATGAAAAGCCTACTTTTGCATCTATTTTGTGTTGGGCAAGCCAGCAATCTGTGATTAATGTAACATTTTAGCTCCAAAGGTTTGCTACAGTTGACTGTTGCAAAGTATTAGTTGCATTCCAAACTGCCTAACAATAAGGGTGAAACATGTTGGAAGTTCTAAATAGATCACTCGTAACAAGTCAATAGTTATCTTAGGGAGTTGGGCAGAGACATTAAAGAAGAGAAACTTGCTTCCTTTGGGCTTCTAGTCATCAGCTACATTAGAGCAGATAGCAGAGACTCTTCCCCCCCCACCCCCCCACAAGCTTTGAGCTGTTAAGGTCCAAAAGTCAAGGGATCCAAGAGGTGCAGCTAAGCCTTGGAGTTAGGGCTCAAAGAAAGAGTTGGAGGTACCTCAGAAGAAACCATGTGCTGTTGGTACTACTTTGCAGTTGAAAGAAAGGGCGAAGGAAGCCCACAAGCTGTGTTTACTTTGTGCAGCTGTGCAAGAGAAATGAGAGGTAGACCTACCTTGGTGAAATTAGCTTGAGAGAAAAAGTTGCGTTTGAGCCTGTGCTAGTTTCTGATGTGCAGTTTCCAGCGTCGAGGGGAGCACAAATCTGACGGGAGAGTGAACTGCCAGAACGTGAGCACTCATTGAGGCAGCCTTGACAGAATGGCTTTTGAGGGAATACCAAAGCTCGATCTTCAAAAGAGAAGAAATTGGCATTGGTTGTAAAGATTAATAATATTTAACGTCAGGGATGATACCAAGAAATTGTGGGAGCTGTCTTGTCAGCAATTGCTATTTGATATGATCCTTTGTGTTCAAACAGTTTGTATGTTAAAAATATTTATCTCTGGCTATTTATAAATTTTATACATAGGTTGTGTTACTGTGCCAACTTCACAAAATTTATTGTTTGTTCAAAATTTTGGAATCTTGTGGCTTTATTCTCTTAGTAAATAGCTGTGATCTCGCACATAGTAAGTTTTTTTTTATATAAAGTTGACTGGTCTTTTAGCCAGATTGTAAACGTAAATTGGTGGTCTGATCTTGATCTCAATTTTTGGGATGTCGTGGGATTTGAAATCCGCAGACAAATACAAATGCTGGGACTTGCGGAGGTTCAGATTTTCATGCTGAATTATACTATACAGAGAGAACTAAAATGGCTTTCCCAGCTGCTATGACTTTGTTGGAGAGAGAAAATTCATTACTGAGTAATTTACAAGAATTTGCCAAGTCTAAGTTAATAACATTAGCAGAAAAGTTGGAGTTTGCATTAAAAGCAAGGGCTGAATTAGCAGATATAGTTGAGGTGATAACACAACATCTGGGATCAGAGAAGGAGTTTCACTCTGTTGAAACACAGCTTTAGTTGTCTTGAAATAAGTTTCAGATGAAGCAGCTTTTAATAGAAAGGAAAAAAATGCAAGAACTTGAACTTGCAAGCAGAAGGCAAACATTTGAACTTGAACTCCAGAGAGAGAGATGGGTAAGGGAGGAAAGAGAATTGGCATGAATTGGCTAAAGAAAAACTTCATTTTAAGTGAATTAAATATTCAATAGGCACCAGTAGTGTCGAGAATAATAGTGATTTAAAAAACAATGTTTTTGTTGGGGTAAGCAATTAAGTCCCTCAGAACTACCCTGCCATTTGTTTTTGTATTTGGTGTTTTGAACTGTGCCTGAACTCCACTTTCCTGACTTAACCGTAGACTCTTTAATACTCTTGATTAAATCCATCTTCAGTCATGAGCATTCCAATTGTGTGTGCATTCACAGCTATTTAATGGTGTGTTCCAGATTTTTACGAACCTTTTGGTGGTGGGGGGGGTAGTGTTGGATGAGGTGAGAAATTCTTGACAGGCTTAACTCTAATTTGTTCTAGATTTCCCATGTCTGAAAAAAAGGCTTCTTTTTACCCTATCAAATCCTCTTCAGTCTATCTCAAGGAATGATGTTTGTGGTTAAAAACGGTCAATTTTCGATAAATACCGAGACCTTTCATGGACTAAAATGGTTTTAAAAATTAACCGGCTCTTTTTGTTAATTCAGGTTAAATTGACTCTTTTTAAAAAATATACCCTTCTCCCAGATCCAAATTAAGTTCGACAGAAAGGAGGCGACCAGCTGAGAGGCAGGTTAAAAACCAAGGGGAGTCAGGCCTCCCTTGCTCACCTGGGGGCTTAGAGGTATCCTGTCTGCCCCTACAACAGACTGGGGGACCTCGCCAGACAACTGGTTACAACAATTTCAGGCAACCACTTTTGGGGTAGAGACATGTAATGAAAATGGATTCATAACAGAAAAACTGTAAGGCTTGCTAATGCTCTCCGTCTGCTTTTTCTCAGCCTCTGTGAAGACCATACCTGGTTAAAAAGCAAATCAGACGCATCCAGTCACTGAGAACTCCTGTATGTCTAAATGTCATCACTGCTGAGATACAACCATGAGTTAAACAACTCTGGCCTCAGCTTGAAACTAATGCTGCAAGAGCACAGGGACTTTCTAAACTGCACAAATGTTCCCAGGGATGAAGGGCTTAGTGTAAAGACTGGTTGAGGACTTTGGGTCTGAACACAGTGGAGTTTAGAAGGATGGTAGTAGTATGGATCTGGTTGAAACTTAAAGAATACTGAGAGGCCTGGATAGACTGGATGTGGAGAAGATGGAGACACTAGGATCCAAAGGCACAGCCTCAGGATGAGGGGATGACCCTCTAGAACTGAGATGAGGAATTTCTTCAGCCAGAGGATGGTGAATCTGTGGAACTCATTGCCACAGAAGACTGTAGAGGCCAAGTCATTATCTTTATTTAAGACAAAGATAGGTTCTTGATTATTGAAGGGATCAAGGGATATGAGGAGAAGGCAGGAGAATGGGATTGAGAAATATATCAGCCGGGATCGAGTGTCAGAACAGACACAATGGCCCAAATGGCCTAATTCTGCTCCTACAGACTGATCAACAGACTGAACATGTATCTTTTCCTGATCTCCATTTTTTTTGTACCAGATGCTGTGTCACTTTTTAAAATCTTTTATACTTGTATTTGTGTGTGCTTGTTGCTTTTTCGTATTTTTCTTGGAGATTTAAAAAACAAATGAAATTTTTCTTTCGTTCGTTTAAGAAATCTTTGTAATTGGCTCCTTAATTTTGACTCGTACTATGTTTTAAATATAATTTATTTTGTTCTAAAAGAAATTTAACATCTTTGCAGTCAGTCGTAAGGCTTAAAAAGAAGCCTACCCACATCTGTTCATAACAAAGTAAGCCAAATTTATTCAACCTGTCCTAGTAATTTAACCCTGTTGGCCCAACATTATTCCATTTGACTTTGAGATTCAGTTCTTCAAAAGCCATATTTTGCTCCTCAGGTGCTGTTGCCAAAACTGAAAGTTGTACCCCCAGATCGATTTTAATGAGGAGTCTACAACTGCAGCATAGAGTATCACTTTGATATTCCAACTCCTTTGAGAAAAAGCTAAATGCTGTTTGGTTTTTTTGGTTCTGTAGTGTACCACTGAGCTTTAAATAGGATCGTAGAATGCTTACGGTAAGGAAGGCAGGCAGGCACTGAGCCCATCATGGTTGCGTCTGCTGTCTGAGAGCAGCTGAGATTTCATTCTCCTGTCTTTCCCAGTAACCAGTGTTTCCTTTCAGACAATTCTTCAGCAGCAACCCTCCCCAACCCCAACCCCAAGTCACAGTTGCATCTGGCTCCTCCATGCTTTGACCACTTATTCCAAATCTTTAACCTCGTTGGAAAGTTGAATGATTGTGGTCAGTGCATCCAGAATTTTCTCTTTTTTTGTTTTCTTTTAATGTTCCAGCAATAATTTGTACTTATATTTTCACATCCCTTTGTTGCTCTGCTGTTCCACTGTGTTGAATGCATATTTAAATTGCTCTCTCTCAGTCCAACGTGAATAACTTTGTTTCCTTTCATAGAACACAGTGGCTGTAGTTGAGACAACTCACTTAATCTGTCAGGCTCCTTCCTTCTGTTTTGTTTCAGTATCTAATTGTGTTTTAAGTGTGGGGAAATCTCAAAGAAGAAGAATTTGTGTTTATGTTAATGCATATATAAATCAGAACAGTTTTTATCCATTTACTGGATGTGGACATCACTGGCTAGACCAGTGTTTCTTGCCCAGAGGGCACTTAAGAGTCAACCATATTGCTGTAGGTATGAAGATGCGTGTAGACTAGAACAGGTAAGGATGGCAGTTTCCTCACTAAAGGGCATTTGTGAACCGGATGGTTTTTTCTCAAAAATTGACAATTTTTTCATCATTAGATACATACTTCAAGATTTTTTTTAATTGGGGAAGAAAAAGGTCTATGGCATGCTTGCCTTCATTGGAAGGGGCATTAAGTATAAGGATAGGCAAGTTATGCTTTATAGAACTTTTAGTTAGGCTACACTTGGACATTTGTGTACAGTTCTGGTCACCGCGTTGTCAGAAGGCTGTAGATGCTTTGGAGAGGGTACAAGAAAGGTTTACCAGGATGTTGCCTGGTATGGGGAATTCTAGCTATGAAGAAAGATTGGATAGACTGGATTTCTTTTCACTGGAACACAGGAGGTCGAGGGCAACCTTATAGAAGTTTATAAGATTGTGAATGACTTGGATAAGGTGGAAAGTATGAGGCTTTTTCCCCAGGGTGGAGGGGTAAATTACTAGGGGACGCCGGTGCAAGGTACAGGGAAGGAGTGTGGTGGGGTGTTGTTTAAAAGATGTGTGAGGCAAGCTTTTCACACAAAGGATGGTGAGTACCTGGAACATGCTGCCGGAGGGGGTGGTGGGAGCAGACACAGTAGCAGCGTTCAAGAAGCACCTGGATGAATTCATGAATAGGAAGGGAATAGATAGATACGGATCCTGCAAGCGAAGACAGTTTTAGTATGGAAGGGCAAAATGTGTCTGCACAGGCTTGGAGGGCCGAAGGGCCTGCTCCTGTGCTGTATTGTTCTTTGTTCTTTGAAATCAAGTGCCACCATACTGGGATTTGAACCCAGAATGTTACATGGGTCTCTGGATTAATAGTCGAGCAATAATACAACTTGGCCATTGCTTTCTGCCAGTGATGTACTGTTGAGGTTTTATTGCTGTTGTAATGTTAGAAACAGAGCAGACTGTCTCGCACAGTGTAGTGATGATGACCAGATAATTTGTTTTTGTAATACTGATTGAAAGAAAAATGTTGGCCAGATGAGGAGTAAGTCTCCACTTCCTCATAATGATAATGTGAATTATTTTACATCTACTTCAGAGGGCAGATGTGGCTTTGGTTTTGGTATATTTTCAGATACCATCTCTGCAGGCATGCCGTGTATTGTGGTTGTATCCACTTGAATCATCGGCGATGTCTCTGGCGGATTCACTGCCATTTAATCTGTTTTATTGGTATTACTCTAAGTTACTCGTACCAAGTGGTAAGGAAGCCCACGTAGACTTGGGCAGAAGTGTGGCTTGGCCTTGATAAACGGATTTTTTTTTTATACATGTACTTAATAGCTAGTTGCATTGAATCTGAGTTACATGAGAGGGTGTAGTAAGGCCTTAGACTGTACTTAAAAGTAAGTACACATAAGCTACATAGACACTAGTAGTGAGCTCGAATAGAACTAAAACATTAAGTGTCTACTCCTAGGAATAGGACTTTACGTTCTGAAAGATTCAGCTCATCTCATGTCATTTAACCTTTTTCGGGGGATAATTGCCTTTAGAACAAGTTTGGTGTTTCATCTGAAAGATGGCACTTCCAACACAGCGGTTCTCCGTCAATACTGTATAGGTTTGTCATCCTAAATGTTTGTGCTCAAGCCCTGAAATGGAGTGGAACTTGAACGTTTGACAGTTTGAATATGTTATTAAGAAACTGTCACTTTATAAGGAGACTAAGGGTGGATTTTGCATGCTGTTAATTGCGTTTTATGCTGTTACATCCAAGCTTTGTGTAATATTGTGTTCAGTATTTTAGGATCAGCAGGCCATGAAATTGGCAAATAAAAACAGCCATGTAGCGTTTCTCAATCAATGGTTCACCTAAGTTGTAATGGCTGCAATTGACAGTTGTGTGCTACACGCAAGAGTTGTAACTTAACATTGTACGATGGCATTTTTCTTTCTTAAGCCCTTTGCCTTGCAGCGCATTTCAAAAATCCTTCATAATGTAGCAAAATTCAAAATATTCACTTATTTCAGAAATAATACGTTTTAGCCCGGTGTTGTACAATTCTGCCAAATCCATACATTTCCTTGTGGCTCATGAAACCTAACTCCAATCCACTATGCAAACAGTTGAAGGCCTTGGCCAAAGTTTGTTTTTGTTGAAATTTTGTCAGATGTGTCAGGCTTCATTGATTCTTCTTCCGTTGACCTGTATTGTCCTCTGATACCACCTTTTGAGAGGTCATTACTATTTAATAATGGGTCAATTCAAATTCCCTTGAAAAATACTCTCGGATAAAAGGCTAGTTTAGCTTTAAGAAGGTGTGAGTTGTTGAAATGGTGAATCTAATGACATTGTAGACTAAACAATGGCATCATTGGGCTCAAAGGCCATCATCTTCAGGCACTTACCAGACTTTCTTAAAATCTCAGGAGCAAGTGGGTGAACAGGTCAACCTTGAAACATTTGTTTAATACCTGTAATAAAACCAAGAAATGTGATTGCTGAAACACTGAAATTGCTGGAGAATCTCAGCAGGTCTGGCAGCATCTGGAGAGAAAGCAGAGTTGATGTTTAGAATCTGGTGACTCCTCTTTAGAAGGTTCTGAACGGTTTGCAAAACCCCCACAGAAACCTGGGACACTGTTGGGTTAGAGTTGCAATACCATGATTGTTACTCCTTGGGAAATTCAAGACATGCATTATATATGGCCAAAAATGCTATTTCTCGGTGGCACAGATATCTACTTCACCTTGTCCTTACTTAATTTTGTCTGAAGCTTAATTTATTGCTTCAAACGGAAGTAAATGTTCACCATTGTTTTAAAGGACTAAATTAATAGCTTCCGCTTAGTCTTAAATACCTCAGTTACTATCGATTGAACCTATCTTTCTCCAAGATATTCATGAAAGCTGCTCCTATTGTACATGTAAATGTGTGAGAGTTCTCAATTCCTCATTGGCCTCAATTTGGGTAAAGTTTAAATGTGCTTGAAAGTTGTGGTGTTTATCAGTAGATTGCAGACCAGGAGCATGTTTGCTGTTGAGTCTCTACTGAATTGACCGTGCTCTATCTTCCCCACGTACAAATGATTTAGCAAGGAGAAGGTGGTTATTTTGGGTTCGTATTTGTGCTTATCTGTTCTGGATGTGCACGGCAGCTCAGTAACGACTGTGATTGCGTAGCCGGTTGACAGCACTCTATCAGTGCTTCACTGAAATGTCAGTCCAGATTACATTCAAGTTTCTGGCATAGAGCTCGAGCCCATTATTTTCTTGGTCAAAGACAAATGCACTACCGCAGAGACAAATCAAGCGCTATTCCGAATGATCCAAGCTTTTCATTTCCGCTTTGTGGAGAGCATTCCAAGTGCTGCTCACACTTTGTAATAAGCAGTTGCTTCCGTCATCTCTTCTTCACCTTATCTTTTTATCAGTCTTTGGGGGTACAAATAGGTACAATAGGAGGCCATTGGTGCCTGTGACTGTCAACTTCTCACTGATACCGCTTCAAGGGAGCAGTGATCATTCATGATTTTATTACACACACCTGCTTTTTGACTAATTTTAGCCAATGAGAGCATTTATCTCCTCGAGTGACAATTAACGTGTTTGCATTGCAAAATGTCACTAAACAAATGTACACATGAGGAAGAAGATTTCCACTTATTACTTTCTAATTTACAGGAAAACTCCCCACTTCCTCCTGAACGTCATGATGTTTTAATGTTCTTGTTTTGCGCGTTCCACAAGTAAAGAATTTTGGGTTCTTGGATGTTGGTCAATAAGAGGCAATTTTTCTTGAAGTGGGGGACTATGAATATCATAGCTAAGGTAACATTAAGACAGAATTCTGGTTGAGGGACAGCACAGTGGTTAGTCCTGCTGCCTCAGTGTTAGGGACCTGGATTC
The DNA here is from genome assembly GCA_024137785.1 of Ginglymostoma cirratum. Taxonomy (NCBI): domain Eukaryota; kingdom Metazoa; phylum Chordata; class Chondrichthyes; order Orectolobiformes; family Ginglymostomatidae; genus Ginglymostoma; species Ginglymostoma cirratum. The sequence continues at coordinate 19,960,571 of JAHRHZ010000019.1, forward strand.
AATTCCACCCTTGGGCGACTGTCTGTTTCTGCACGTTCTTCCCATATCTGCGTGGGTTTCCCCTCACAATCCAAAGATGTGCAGGTGAGGTGGATTGGCCACGCTAAATTGCCCATAGTATCCAGGGATGTGTTGGCTAGTTGGATTAACCATAGGGAATGCAGGATTACAGGGATAGGGTGGGGGTGGTTCAGGGCGAAATGATCTTCGGAAGGTCGTTGTGGACTCGATGGGCTGAATGGCCTGTTTCCACACTGCAGAGGTGCAAAAAGCAGTAACTAATGAGAGGACCACTTGAGGCCAATGTTGGCAAGGGCTCCTTTATTAAGGGAACGGTCAAGGAAAGATCTTTTTTGCAAGAGTAGCAAAATTGGAAATGTTCAAATTATTCAAACCATTATCTAAATGTACAGGCCTTGCCTCACTTGTTGCATTATTGTTTCTGAATGAGTAGATTTGAAGTTTAGTTTCGAAACTTGCACAATATAAATACAACAATTTCCACCTATATCCCTGGTTACAAACTTCTTCAATCGCCAACAATGAGATTTCATTAAATTATGCATTGACTTTTTTTTTGCTGTGTTTAGTATTCACTTTCCATTTACAAGCAGTCAATTCAACCTTATGAAACCTGGGTTTAAAAGATAATTCTTAATCTCAGGTGAATTACTGGGGACTGGCTGAGGTCAGTTTATTTGAGGTGGGGGAGAAGCTTTGAGCCAATGAAAAGGAAGTGTTCTTTTAATCATCGTTTGGCAGTGTCTGTTCTGGAGAACTTGCCAGAGTAAGGGGCAACTGATCTGTCCCATGAAACCTACCATACTCCTCTTCTCAGATAACAAGCATGGGGCTGGATGAACACAGCAGGTCAAGCAGCATCATAGGAGCAGGAAAACTTGACGATTTGGGCCTAAACCCTTCATCAGAAAATCAGTGACCCTATGCTTAGAGTGTTGCTCACAGTCTGTAATACGTATTAGTGTGTTATCTGCCCCTGTTTCTTCCAATTTACCTGTTGTGATCATGCCATTTGGCAATCTTGTCCAAAATCATCTTGCCTTGTTGCTTTGACTGCCCAAACCTTCATTAAACAAAAAAAATCAGTGTTAAGTTCCCACCTCGTTCCTATCCTATATTACCAGCCTTCTCTTCCACACCCCCTCTCCTCCTCTATTTCATATTATGTCTACTTTCCCTGCCTTATGAGGCACTCGGTATATTTTCTTTTATGAAGAGCACTGCACAAGGCAAGGTGTGGATGTTGATATGAATGATTTTGTAATTCTATACTTGGCTTTTTGCCAGTGCCTATTTTCTTCTTGTGTAACAGTTCAGTTTTTTTTTAAAGCACTGTGCAGGATTTTTTTTTTCACTTCAAGGCCTTTTAAAACTGTGTTCAGTTTTTATCTTGTGTCTTTTTTTTTATTATCCTGAACTGCTTTTGTTTGTGAAGGCTGACCGTGAATCAGTTGAATGCTCTGGCATATTTTAACCCTGCAACTGGCTGAACACGTACAGCGTTAATGTGATTCAGTCCACAGTTTGTCCTTTGCTGCAGCTAAGCACATGTCTTTGAGCTGCTGAGAATGTCTACAATTTGCTGTGGTGCTCCTCTCGGAAGTGGGAATTTTCAACCTAACAAGATTTAAAAAATAACTTTTCAATACACACAGCTGCAGAATGTATCTTGCTTTAATACACTAACTATTCCATGCAATTTCAAAATATAATGTCCTGAAACTGCCAAGTGCTTGAATGCCCTATAGGAAAGTTAATTTATTTGTGGTAACTCACACCAAATCAACTGTTTTGGAAAGATTTTAAAGCAAAGGACTGCATCTGAAATAAAAACAAAGTATTGGAAAGAGTGCATAAGTTTAAGCAGTGATACTGGATGGGGGGAAAACAGGGTTAACACACTGGGTTGCTGACCCTTTTTTTTTTGGTCTGAATTGTGAGCTTTGACAAATGTGTCATTTATAAGGAGTAACAAAGCTAGGCAAAATGTTGCGTGGGGTGTAAGGTACATGATCATGAATTGTTTTACATATCTGGAAGAGGGACAGGGGATAGTGGGGTTGGGGGGTGTGGTTGGCAGTAGCCTTTTCCTTAGAACATTCTGGAATTTTTCCACCTTTCCCCAATCTTCCATTCCCATTTTCTGCTGCAAGGTTTACACATCCTTTTATTTTGATGGTAATTGTCTCCCCTTATCTTGCACCTTTATCCCTTCTGTCCTCCACATAGTCACAAATTGGCTGATTTATTATTATCCCCCTTTCCCACACTGTGTTCTTCTCATAAATGTTGGAAATGTAATTGAGAATGTAATCAGAAGGTAGATTAATTTATGTTGGGTTTTCCATGCAGTTATTTAATCTGATGCTTCCTTTTAATTTTTCTAGATGCAGCTTTTCTTTGGTCCATTTAAAGTCTTTAAAAACTCCTTTGCCAACTTGTTTAGTCTTCAGCATTGGAAAGTAAGCTGTGAGATGTAGAGAATCTGGTTATCTTTTAGTGTGTGCACATCCACGTTAAGGTGAGGATGTTGCTGTGGAATTCTGTTTTCTAGTGTAAAGTTCTAAAGTCTGCAGTGTGTGGCACAGGCCTTTGGACTTTCCAAATTCAATTCTCACACAATCTTTGGAATCCACCAAGATTGAGACTTCATTGCATAGTTCTGAATTTGAGGCTGGACCTCCGAAATGGGCAAACAATAAGAAATGCTGGAGTATGTGAAAAGTTTCCGATTTTTAAAGAAGTTTTTAATTTGAAGTGTCTTGTCTACAATGCAGTGAACAATTTAGTATGTTGCTCACAATTCTTGTGCAATGAGGTTGCCCTGACCCTAATTTCACTTTTGAGACTATTACCAGCATAGTAAAAGGTTTGATAATTTTAGGGTCTGACTTGTCTCCCAACAAATAAGGTTGGCTTCTTTTACAAGTGATATCATGATGGTAATGCATTATGTTGAAGCATTGTGAAAGATGGTTACCAAAAAAAGGTGATTTTGGATTCATGTGAATTGTGCAGTAGTTTGCGAAGAATCTTCTCTCTTGTGAATTCTTGTGCCTTTTAAATCCATATGAACGGGTTTGATATCTGGGGAGGATGGGGGGAGTGGCAAAGGCAGAAAATCTGGAATGAAAACAGAAAATCTTAGAGGTAATCGATGGGTCAGGCACCATCATGGAGAGAAAATTTGAGGTAATCTCAGGTCAGTGATCTTGAATATCTGTTTCACAGTCGTAAGTGAAGGATGGAAACTCAAAATTGATTTGAGGTCAGAAATACTCTCCAACAATCAGAGGGAAATGTTAAGGATAACAAAGGAAAGTCCATGATCGCGGATAGAGGTAACCGTAAGAAATCCAGGACCAAGGCAACTCATGGTCGTCCAAAATTGGAGATGGACTATTTCTTCTGCTTCAGAAGTATTGGCGAATCTTTATTTTCCAAATCCTTTGGTTCCTGAGTCGTCTCCGAGCAGTTATTGCAGCTGCAGAAGCGTGCAGGCAATATTTAGACCGACAGTTAAAATGGCCCGATTTGGAATGCAGTGTTGCCGTTGACATTAGATCCTCATTCCCCTTGTTGGGAGGCCTTCCTAAAATCACGTCTTTAAGAAATGGAGTGTGTGATATTATAGCAGAAAAGCATCAATAATGCAGTGCAAACTGACTGACTGTTGAGTGAATGGGATTAAAATCAATCCTTGAGTTATAGTGTTAGACTAATCTCGTAACTACAGATCTAATACTAAACTATTATTTTTAATCAGAAAGGGAATTGAGGGTTATGGGGCGAAGGCAGAGAAGTGTAGTTGAGGTCTGTTGATAAACCATGATCTCATCGAATGGTGGAGTGGACTCAGTGGGCCAAACGGTCCGCTTCTGCTCCTACATCTGATGGTCTGATTTACAGCAATTCAGGTTTAAACAGCCCACTGAGAAAAATGGGAGCTTCTGACAATAGTTCTAAGGATTCCAGTCAAGGTCTGATGGCAGTGCAGTTTTATGATTTGACATGTATATATCAAAATGTCTTAAACAGAAGTTTCACAAACAAAATGTTAAGAAATTTCTCAATGTATGAGGTAATATGAATGCATGTCAACATTATCATAAACCCTAATATTTGAGGAATATCTGTTTGAAATATTTTGAGAGATATGTGTAATTATGACTTTTATATAAAAACAGATCTCTTTACAAACACTAGTGACATTTTTATTTCATAGTCTGATCTGGTTTGAGGTTCTGTGAGTGAGTTGCGCACAAAATGACTTCTTACGTTTGTGCTGTCTTAATCCAAGACACTGCAGTACTGCTGAAGTGTACTCCAGATGGCAGCAGTCATCTTCCCAGACCCACATGCAACTGATTTCTCTTGCTCATTGCTCATTGGTCTCCCATGTTGTGCACGCTAATAAGAACTATTTAGTCAGTTTCTAACTTCAGTCATTAACTGGTGCAGGCACTGTGAGCTAAGTGGTTTCTTTGTGTGCCATAAACCACTCATGATTCAATTATCCAAACTAGCAATGATTACTACAGTGCTGCTTCTACTTTCGAGAGCCATCCTGGAAGGTACAATGGGACCCACGCCTGATAGCGTGATTTGGGTTGACCGTCTGCCTGTGACTGCCTTTTGAGAAATACCTGTAGTAAACAAGCATGAGTTAATACTTGTGTTTTCGACACATAAGCAAATGTGACTCTGGTCAGATCAAGTTTAATTAATCTTAGCATTGTTTCTGCACCCACAATAAAAGGTAAAGTGTTGATCTGGGCAATCCTAGTGCAAATGGTTAGAAATATTCAGTTGCTGTAAATCTCGGTGGGACAATAGGATAGTATGTTGCACTTTTACCCTGCTTTTGACCATCATTCAAGAACGTGACCAGCTTATTGATTTTGTAGGTGAGATATTGTCTGCAGGATAAGATGTGGGAGTGGTACGTGAGCAGAACTTATCCTCTCAGCAGTCCTCTCTTGTACCTGATGGCGTGAGGCTTACAGAGGCCACTAAAAATGGATCAGACTGTTTTTAAAAAAAAATGCAGGCAGAGATCTGCTCCGACCAATTGTCCCAGTAGAGCCCCACTGTTGTCGTCCACAGCGGTTCACAGGATCCTGTAATAATTCCACACTGCAGTAATTTCTTGTTGGTTTTGTATTTTTTTTGTATTTGTTTGTTTTTTAACAAGCCGGTGAAAATCCAAATGGTTCTTTATCATTTTCTGTCCTTTACTCTAGATGGCATTTGATGTTACATTAATTTAACAGAATTCTTTGCCTTGTAAATGGTGCAAGGGGGTAAAATTTGAAACAGCTTTAAAGAATATTCAATTCGATATGCAGCAACTCTAATTCAATGGTTAAATTCAATGGAACAAATAATGTTTTTAGCTGTACTGTATACATATGCTTTTGTAATTAGCCTCTGTGGGACAATCTGATAGTTGCAAGTGTCAACTAAAGGTTAGTGAATCTGTTTTCAGAACATCCCAAGTCTTCAGGAATAATAATTGTGAATAGTGAATATTTGAAACTGTGCATTGTTATGCAAAGTATATGACGTAAATCCAAATATTTACGCTGACACAAACTTCAGGCATTATCTGGTACAGACATGATGGGCCAAGGTGGTCTCTTTCTCTGTTATAAACTTTGCAATCAACCAACCATTGGTGACCGTGATGTTTCCAATTGTGTGAACTATCCTGAAAGAATTGGTTCCATGACCGATGATAATGTGGTTAGGCTCAACAATCCACCTGAAATGAATACCACTGTAAGTTGGTGTACACGATTGAGTCTAGTGAGTACTGTAGTTAAACAGTGAACATTTAACACACAAAAAGTTTGTGGGGTGGGGGCAGGGCAGTAAAACGTGGTTGAATGGTGTTCTAACAGGTCAATAAACCAGGCAGAATAAACTGAAGGTGGTAAGTACAAAATGTATTTGTTGGGAGAGGTACAGGAAGGGGAAGATAGAAATATAAGCAGTTTTTCAGTAAAAATGTTGCAGTTGGTCATTTTTTTGTTTACTATTTGATTGCTGTGTCAGCTGAGGTTTTGAAGTTTTATTAGTTAAATAATCACCTGGTCTGTGGTAGAAGTGTAAAATTGGCTTTGTAGGATCTATATGTAAAACAGTCATAAAACTCCAAGGGTGAGTGGACTGAAAGTGGCCTGTGCTTTGCTGATCTCAGCCAGGAAGATAGGATTGGATGCAGTGCCCCTGGTTAAGAGGCAGGGGCATGTCGCTCAGGCTTCAGTGCCTGATGTTTATATAGTGAACTACGACAAGGAAATGTTGAATGTCTTCTGGTCTTGCCTGATAGCGGGGCAGAAATGAGGCCATTCAGCCCACCAGGTCTGCTCTGCCATTTCGTCATGGCTGATAAGTTTCTCAACCCCATTCTCCCACTTTCTTCCCATAACCCTTGATCCCCTTGACAGTCAAGAACCTATCAACCTCTTCTTAAATATACTCGATGACCTGCCCTCCATAGCCTTCTGTGGCAGTGAATTCCATAGATTCACCACTCTGTGGCTGAAGAAGTTTCTCCTTGTCTCCATTCTAAAAAGGTCTTCCCTTTACTCTAAGGCTGTGCCCTCTGGTCCTAGTGTCTCCTGCCAAAAAAAAAAACATCTTCCCAACATCCGCTCTGTTCAGGCATTCAGTGTTTTGTAAATTCAAATTAGATCCCCCCTCATCTTTCTAAACTCCATCGAGTATAGACCCAGAGTCCTTAAACATTCCTCATATGTTAACTTTTCATCCCTGGGGCCATTCTGGTGAACCTCTTCTGAACCCGCTCCAGGGCCAGTACATCCTTCTTGAGATATGGAGCCCAAAACCATGCACAGTACTCCAAATGTGGCCTGACCAGAGCCTTATTGAGCCTTAGAAGTACATCCCTGCTTTTATGTCCAAGTCCTCTCAAAATAAATGCCAAAGTTGCATTTGCCTTCCTAACTACTGACTCAACCTGCAAGTTTACCTTGAGAGAATCCGGGACTGGAACTCCCAAGTCTCTTTGCACTTCAGGCAAAGGAGCATCGAACATGATTAAACAATCTGAGCATAGCTAAGCTCCTGCATGAAAAGTTGTCGTCTTGGTAGGGTGGTAGAGAGCGTGCAACTGTGTCCAAAAGGAGGTGTTCTGTTTCGGAGAGTGCAGGGCCGAGAGAGGAATCTTAACCGTTTTGTCAAATGTTCCACTGGCTGTAACCTTTTGAGATATTGCTATACACTGAGGAATTATTGCACAGAATCAGGTAAAAGAGTTTCTGTGACAACTTTTAGTTTAAAAAGTAGGGGTTGGCTTTTCCACAAGTACCAATATTGGAGAGGTTGCGATCCACCCTCTCCAACACTCCTGTTATCACAGGAGCTGTTCCTGCCAGCCACACCCCCAAAAGTAGCTAAAAGTATTAAATTTTTATTTGCAAATAACTTCCATGGAAATAAACATTAACTTATGCCTAAATTCATAAATTTTCTCAAATCATCAGAAATAAAAGCTATATATTAAAAATCTACAATTTCGGCCTTTTTCCCCAGTGCAGAAAATAATGCTCTTGGCAACCGAGCATACTCAAGGTATATTAATAAGTCCTTAAAAATCACCTCCTTCCTCCTTGTCTTCAGTACCAAATAACACAGCCCAATTTTATTCTTGAATGACATCATTATATGCATCAGCAACCGACTCATCATTGGCTAAATCATTCCATAAAGCATCGCCTTCTGTCATATCAAGTCCATTGGATAGCCCACATTGTTGGAATGATTTGCTGACAATCTCCATTCAAACTTCATAGCCAGTCTCTATAGCCTACTCTCTGCATTACCAATTAAAAGCCACCATGCTATGTCTCTTGATGAATACCTTTTCTCCTCTGCTGATCCAGTTACTAGGTGCATATTTTCAAACTATCCATGAAGAACTTGAGTGATATTCAGAGATTGAATGCAGCTGCTTTGACCACCGGGATTACTAAAATGTTACTGACTTGCAATCTCGCATCAACATTGAGGTGCGATCTGAACATCTCCCAGATGAGAGAGAGTATTTTTTTTCCTGTCATTGCCCTAGTCAGAAGTTCCAAAATTTCCTTGGGCATACATTTAAACCACCTTGTTCCATCCATCTTACTTTTGGGAATTGCTCTTTTGGGAGTGCTTTATGCTTGAATATCAGTTTTTGACTTAAGCCATGTCCTATTCAACATACAGAATAGCACAGTGTTGAAGCTACTCTTCCCATGGCCATTTGTCTCCACAAAAACACTCTTCTCTCCATCTTTGGTCATGATTTGACTGTCTAACATACCAAATTCTTAGTTGTCTCATTCATGTTCCCAATGCAAGCCATTCTGCGTCTGTTGTTTTGCGATGTTCAATCGCAAACTTGCTGGTATGTAGTAAACTTGTCAATAAGTTCTGTAGTGAGATGCTGTGAAATCTTGGTCCTCTGAAGTACAAAATTGTTCTTCTTCTTAAAAGTGGTACAGTATTAAGCGTAGACTTTGAAATCTACTGAACGAGTTTTCTTGCTTTTAGGGAAACATTCCGGTGCGCCTGCAAGAAGCAGTGAGGCCATTTCGGAGATTTTCATTGTCATAGTTTGTCTTTCTGCTGTGGTTTAAATGTTACACTTTCCTCCATGTGCACATTTATTCTTGGGTATCCGAATAAGCGGTTAACGTGTTTCCTCCAACCTCCTCCTCATGTTCTTTCTCCAACACCTTTTTAAATTCTCTTTATCTGTCTCACATCTCAACAAGTCGAAGTTTGAACCGGGCTCTGTATCACAGTTCCTCCTTGATACAATGTTGCCAGATTGCAGGCAAGTGGCACACATTGAGGTGGTAGTCTTGACATCTGATGTTCAGATGAAAGGAGCTAAAAAGCTATCTTCAGTGATGTATTTTTTTGATTCCATCAAGTAGGTTTACACCGGTGAGAGTTTGGCATGAATGGCAAGAGTGTATTAAGTACAGAAGTTTTGGTTAAAAGGGTATCAATTTATACATAAGAAAAATGAATAATTTGGCCGAAGTAAGGGGTTGATTTTTACATGAGATCCACCATTACTTGACTGTATATGTTAGTACACAGTATCCTGATCAGTGTTCTGAATTCTCTGGACTTTGCTGTGACAAGCATTCATGGAGTCATGAAATCATTTCAATTCCTCATTTATCTAATAAATTGTGGTAACTTCCATGTCAAAAGCTTGGTTAAAATTCAGATCCAAGTGAAATGAATAGGAATAGAGCATTCAGAATGACAGGACAATGTGCTATATTAGTTACAAGTTAATACGTTGCTGCTTGGTTAAGTGTACACAAAAACATTTTCCTGCGGAGTATTGTCATGAGTAGATAATGTCTGTTCACTGTATAACAACATGCACAGATGTATTGTGTTAATGTAGCCGTTAACCAATAACTATTTCAATGTATGCATTGCTGTGATGTTGCTCGCTGTCAAGAAGCAAATCGAATTAATTGAAAGTCTGCTTACCAATTTCCACAAGATACAAGTTACAAACGGATTAATAATGAGCGGTTCCCTGAGGAAAAATAGACCTCCCATTGTGTCTTGTATAGAAATTTGTGGGAATGGATAAGAAATATTTAGAATCTCAACTGAAACTGTCAGATTTATATGCGGAGGATTTGACCCTTGTCACGGTCTAGAAGGTAACTGACTAATTCAGTTCTGGATTAGTCATCTCGGAGTTGACAACTAGCAGAGATGAGAATGCGCTCATTCTGTTAGGGTGTTGCTTTTATAATTCTCTGTCAGGCCTGGGAAACCTTGTCTGAACCATCCCTCTGATCTTGAGTTTTGGCTGTGATAATGGTGTGTGTGTGTGTGTGTGTGTGTGAGTGAGTGTGTGTGTGAGAATGTGGTGGAATTCTGTGGCTGTTAACACCTGGCTCCGCGAGTGTGCTAGTTTGTAATTCTTGCCAGAGCACAATTCCAAGCATGAGCACAGCCAAAGCTCATAAGCCAATCTGACCAGCAGGTCACCTCTGCAGTCATTGAGCACTTTTGTGCTTTATTAACCTTTCACAACTGACTTGTCATCGTTTTGACAACTATTTCTTTTGTCCCTTTGACAGCTGTTCTGAACTTGGACAATTCAGTGGTTGACCTGGAGACCCTTGAAGCCTTGTATGAGAATGTGAGTATTGGAACTAAAGGCACAAAAAGAAAGCAACAGCAGTACAAAATTTCAGAACTAAGCAGTCAGGAGCAGAGCAGTTAACCCCAACGCTGAAAGCCACATGTTAGCTTATGTAGTAATTCACTGATGTTGCAGATTTGGGTTTGTAGCAGGGCTACTGTTTCATTCCAAAACAATCCTGTATTTAACGTAATCTGATTCTCTGCCTATTCTTCATGGTATGGCAGTAGGAAATTCAAAGCAATAATATTTTTGCCATTTTATACCTCGGCATTTATTCTGCGCCTGGTGGCAAAATCCCAACTGCAAGGCTTTCATCGAGTCCAGTTATGTAAGGTTAACACAAGAGTTTGTATGAAATAAGTCACAGTTAAAATGTATATTCTCAGCTTTATGGAATGTAAGAAGGTTAATGTTTGTAGCCTGTGGAAATAAGCAAAAGGTTTAGTTTTGACTTGTTTCATTTAAGGGGCAGTATGAGCATCTATTGAGTCTTGACCCATTTTTATACAGATTTTTCGAATTTAATTCATTGCAGCACTTGCAACCAAATTTGGGGAACTTATTCCTAAGCTCCAAAGGTTGTGAATGGCACAGAAACTCCAAATGCATTTCTTTTTAGTGGCAACTTTTACAATTGAACATTACAATGTGGGGTTATGTTGTAAATGTCATGTGTTGCTTTCTAATAAAGCTCTCGTATGCGCGTAGTTTTAAAAAGAGTAAGCTGTCTTCAGGTTTATTGCGAAATAAAAGAAAATAGTCAGCAATACTGAGACTTTTCTACCTTGTCTCTCTCCAAAATAAATCCTGTTCATCAGTCAGTTAGTAGGAGTGTTTCTGATAAAGGTTTTTATCATCACATGTTCACGCACAGGTTACTTTCTCAAAACTTCAAAGTTGTTGCATGTTTCATCTTTCAAAACGTAGATTTAGCTTCTCGCTTAGAAAAAGCAAAATGAATACTCTTCCTCATTTGTATACTACTCTGGTCAAAGTTATTCGGGCCTTTGGAAGCGTGGTTAAAAGCTATAGTTTGTGATACATAGCACTTGATCAATAGAGTGGGCCAACTTTACTAGAAGAGCTTGAAACCCTTGAATTTTGAAGGGAGGTTGCAGAGGAGAGATCATTTTGTTGGACTGATAATATGCCACGTTATTAGAAGTAAAATGTAAATGCGGAAGGCTACCTTAAGATAGACCATGAACACGAAATAAAAGAGCACAGTACAAGTTGGTGAAAACTATTTTATGACGCATCACTAAGCCTTCCGTGTAGAGATAGTTACTACTTAAGTAGTACTTCTGGTGAAAGTGGTAGAAAAGCAAACTTTGCATTTTAAGAGCCATTTGAATGGGGCTTTATATTCTTTTATGTAACTGAATTAAAATTGGCCGAAAAACTTGCTAATCCATTTCAACGGTCAATTGCCTGTATTGCTCAGGGACATTATGTGCGGAGGTCTCCCAGGATCTAGAACTGTGTCTAAACATGCACTTGGGCCCAAATAAAATAAAATAGGTTTGTTGACAATAGTAGTCATGTAGACAGGTTCCAGTCTTCAAGCCGCCATTAATGGGGCAGGTGCAGCTATAGGTGAGTAATAATTTCTATTTTAGTACTGAAGCAATATTTTTAATTACAGTTGTATGATGAATAATAAGTCCTTGAAACATACAAATAAACCTCATATCAACAATTCTCATTGTTTAAAAGCTTCTGTCCCTTATAAATGAGTTTGGCAGCTGACATGGCATCCACAGCCTGTCTGGTAAACGGGCACTCGGGTGCCAGTTTAAGAATTTTTCCTTGATAAGGAAAGGAAGAGTGGGTGTGGAGAATGATGGATTGCGCAGGATTCAGAGAAATGTGCTGCATGATTCGATGTTCCATGAAGGAGAGAGTTTGTTGTAACGTCAGGGAGGGAGGGAGGATTCTCACTTTGTGACACAGATCCTGCAATAGGTGGTTCAGGACAAGTGTTTTACTTTCTCCCCTGCATTACTTCCTTGTTGCATGCTATTCTCTAGCTCGGAGGGCAAGAAAGATGTCTGGCGTCTTCCTCGACTTGGCTCATGTAAGATATAAATGGCACAGCTGAATCCCTGGAACATCAGTATGTTGTACTTCCATGTAGTGATGCTGTATTCTATGCGCAAAAGTTCTGAGACACTAAGATTAAGTTTAAGCTTAGATTAAAATTGGTAACTTAGTTTATAATTTTCACTTGAATTCCAGTCATGGTTGCTATGTTGAAGTACAATGTTTCATGTTACCATCAGTCCCATTGCCCTAGCAGTCAGTCTAGTAAATCTTTATGAAACTTCCTATATAGCAAGAACATCCTGCCTCAAATGAGGCCACCAAAACTGTGCACTATTCCAGGTGTGATCTTACCAAGGCCCGAGACAATTGAGCAACATACCCCTACTCCTGTCTTCAAATCTTCTCACCTGTGAAGGTCAGCATACCACTTGCTGTCTTTGCCACCTACTGCATCTGTATGCTCACCTCCAGTTACTGGTTTATGAGGATACCCAAGCCTTGTTGCATATTCCTCTTTCTCAATTTATAGCCATTCGTATAGCCGTCAGCTGCCTTGGTTTTGCATTGCTCATTGGTATCAAAGAAGCTGACATTTTTACAGTCTGTAGGCATCTTCTGGAAGAAGGTAATCCAAGATTTGAATTTACCTTCACTTGGTTTAGAAATAAAAAATAGGTCCAAATCCTAAATTCCACTCTGAACTTGGAGCTACCAGGAGTATGGTGGCAAAATTACCATTAGTAATTATGGCTTCTTTCCTTTGTTTGGATCATGGGATTCCTCCTTTCTATTGTGTCTGAACTGAGGATATGATTTACTGGTGGATAAATATCTCTGGGCTTGTTTTGCAAGCACTGACCATATGAAAGGAACTATTAGCTCTGTTTTTTTTCCTTCACAGGTGCTGCCAGACATGCTGAGCTTTTCCAGCCACTTTGTTTTTGTTCCTGATTTACAGCATCTGCAGTTCTTTGGGTTTTTACTGTGGCTTACAAATTCATTTGGAATAATGCGTCCTCCACTCTTCCCTATCCCCACCACCCCCACATTGGCACTGCATGGAGATGGATCACTGTTACATGAGTGGAGAGACCCAGACTGTGATCATGCCTCATTCTCGCTTCTATTAGCATTGTAGCGCACATTCACATCACTTGACTGAAGTTTGTTTGTGACTGATTTGAAATGGATCACAAAGTTGTGTTATTTAAGTCTTTTTGTTCCTTTCTGCTTTGGTTTGTAGCTGATGGTAGTCAGTGCCATTTTTTACATTGTTGTAAAACATTCTCATTAGTGGGCTTCAGTTGCAGTTGGGTTGTAACAAGTACATTGTTTCAAGACAGATGAAAGAAATTGTACCTCCGGTTTTGTAAGCTTGTGCATATTACAGCAGGCATAGTGATTTATATCAAAGTAGTTGAGAAAGAATAAACATCAGCATGTGCATTTTATATGCTAGGTTTGTTCCAATATATTGTGTCGTAGAATGTGTGTGACCTGCAGCTCAGAATTTCTAGTTGTGTCCAAGTTCTAGCTGGTCTAGGCCCGAAACATCAAGCTTTCCTGCTCCTATGATGCTGCTTGGCCTGCTGTGTTCATCCAGCTCCACACCTTGTTATCCCACATCTCGATGGTGTTGGCTATTCTCTTAAATGATCCCAGGATACTGTACTGCATTTTTCTATTTCACAGAATCCTGCAGACAGACAGACTATTTTTGTGGTTTTGTGTGTTTGCTTTTTAAAAAAAAGTTTATAACTTGCTACTGAAACAGCACTCTTGTTTCAGAGTTGCAAGGTTCTGAGTTTCTGGGTTTGAGTGTAGAAATCAATACTGACACTCGCTGGTGTGCAGTGTTGAGGGAGCTGCCTCTGTCTGGATGAGATGCTAAATCGGAGCACTGTCTGTCTACTCGGGTGGGTGTCAAAGATCCTGTGACATCATTTTGAACAAGGCAGGGGACTCTTACCCACCACCCACGGGACCATTATTGGCTAGGTTTATTGCCCATCTCTGATCACCCAAAGAATAGTTACGAGTCAACTATAGCTACCCTACATTTGAGTGCTGTTATATCGATGTCACAGTAAGTAGATGATTAATGCTCCAGCCTTAGTGCTGGTGTGAACAAAGCAGTGCTGACTGAGTGACGAATTTGTATAGCGCCTTTCATGATTTCAGTATGTTCCAAAGGGCTTCTAATTGTGAAGTATGTTTGAAGTGTCATCACTGTTGCAAAATAACAAACACAATAAACAGGTTGAGCAGCCTGACTTCCCACAAAGAGCAATGAAACAAATGACAAATCACCTTGTGTTACTGATCACCTTCTGTTACCGGGGCGTAAATGTTGACCGGGACACCAGGGAATCTTGTTCAAATTGTATCGGGGGCCCACAAGATGATCAGAGTGAGCCTCAACTAAGTGAGTGTTCCACATGAAACACACAACCTCCTAACATTAGGTTTATTTTCTTCTCCCTGAAGTGGGTGTAAATTTACAAGATAGTCCAGCGCTAATGGAAAATTGTTCCACTGATTAACTGGTCCGTTGGTCATTTAGAGGGGCTTGGAGAGAAGCTTGCCAATGTCAGTCAGCCCACCCACTTGACAGCAGGGGTAAGTGTGTAAAAGAAGTTTAAAGAACAGTGGTGTGATCCTGAAAATTAAATCAACACTGAAAACGGTGAGAGGAACTGTTTCTTTGAGTTTAGTTAATGGTAGAGTGACATCTTCAAGCCTGTGGCCAGATTCTTTCTCCACAGTGGAAGGGAAGTAGTGTGCCTTAGTAACAGGATTGCTGGGTGACCTAATATTTTTGACAAGCATCAGTTCAATTACAGACAAATCTCCCTCAAATTAATACACAAAACTGCCTGAGGAACAAATCTGATGCATCTGGTTACTTAAGTGTGACCAACCTTTTTACTCCTGACAAGGCAGGTGAAAATTGGACACAAATTGAACATTTTTTTTTTCTTAACTCCGTTTCAGAGAAGATAAAATCTCTGCCCACTTGATGGCTCTCCAGTGAATTAAACACTACTGTTGACTACTTTACGAAGAAACAGTTGTCTGTCGGTTGACACACATTGCCTTGAAAACTGCAAACACCATTCTTCTGTGTGAAAGTTTTTTTTTTAGACTACTGCAGTGCAAATATCCCTGCCATTTTAAGATGGCATTGCTTTGTTTACTTTCTATATGAAACTAAACCAGATGACCGTGCCTTTGGCAAAGGGAAAACAAATATTGCCAGGATGTATCATGTCTGCAGAAAAATCCGAGACCATATGGGCATTATAAAAGTGGAAAGGGTAAATCATTCAAAGATGAAATACTTCCTAAATATTCAGACAGTGGCTACAGATCATAAATATGAAGTAATGCATTTTTTAATAATAAGTGTGTGCTGTGATTGTCCCAAATTTTCCTCCTGAGATTTCCTTGTATTTGTTTGGAGGGTGAAGTAGGCTTGAGTAAATAGAGCATCGTTAGTGGGTGTCTTGGCAGTATTAAGTATGTTTTTCCATCTTTCAGTTGAGATGTTAAAATACTCTGTGTAAAGGAAAAAAAAATCCCATGGCACTCTTAAGAAGGACGGCAGTGGAGCTATCCCTTGGTAAAATAAAATCATTGCAAATCTAAGTTAGAAATCATAGGATCACAGAAACCCTACAGTGCCGATAGAAGCAATTCGGCCCATCTAGTCTGCACTGACCCTCTGAAGGGCATCCCATCTTCCCATTCTATCCCCATAACCAAGCATTTCCCATAGCTAATCCACCTAGCCTGGACAACCCTAGGCCGTATGGGCAATTTACCATTGACAATCTGCCAAACCTGTACATTTTTGGACTGAAGTTCACTCTTCGGTTTATTTTTCTGATTAGATGTATGTTAGCTGTGGAACCTCAAATGATAATGTTAGAAATTTGTAGCTCGAATGAATAGTAAGCGTGGAAGTGATGTGTATGTAAGCTGCTTGTCTGAGAAACTCTTTCGGATATATGGTAACTTTTTTTGTATAGATCTCTCTCCATCTCCCATCTCCCTTCTCCCTTCTCCTTTCCTCTGCTCCCCTTCTTCCCCAACTGTCCTGCAACTGGGTAAGTATCAGCCCTGTCTTTTAGTGGACTGATCTTCTTTTTATTTTGACTGTTGTCCTGTGGATGCATCTTATCCTTTAATTTCAGGACAGAATGTGGGAGAGCGAACCTAGGAGCCTTTGACTTTGCCTAACCCCTTCGCTTACATTCCCAATACCCCACCACTTCATCGTTCTGATCACCTGTATCGTTGATGGCATGCTGGTTTGATGGCAGCGCTATCTCTTGGGTTAAATGTTTAAAATCTGAAACATATAATCTGTCTATTCAGGTGCATGGAGTTGTCTCAGTTCCCAGGCGACATGTCCTTCAAGCACCTGAAAAATACATTTATTTGGTCTCTTATCTCAGTAACTTTGTGTGATTCGTCTAGAAGCTGACTAGACCTCAGCAATAACTACAATTTGAATATCGTTTGTTGGCTGCAAAGCACTTGGGAATACAAGAGACATGAAAATATCTATTCGTTTTTTGAAAGGCGGAATCTACGATTACGACTGCGTACTTTGCATACTACAACAGTTGTGTGTCATGGACTGGTAATTGCTAGAACTGTGCATGCCACATTGAATGCTGTCAATTGGAGATTTAGTTTTAATCTTGCTGTTCAGGTCACTTTTTTTACAACATAATTTACTGGAACTGTGATAACAAGGTGTAGAGCTGGATGAACACAGCAGGCCAAGCAGCATCAGAGGAGCAGGAAAGCTGACGTTTCGGG
>JAHRHZ010000019.1:19978068-20045927 GCA_024137785.1 Ginglymostoma cirratum
AGAGGTGGAAGAGTTGCATTCCTGTTTACAGAGCATATCAAAACTGCGTTGGGGGAAGACATTGTGGAGGGATCTTGCAGCAAGGCATTATCGGTAGGACTGAGAAATAGCAAGGGTGCAATCACAATGCTGGCATTGTACTGCAGACCTCCCGGCTGCCTGTGGGAGATAAAAGAAGAGATGTGGAGTCAGATTCGGGAAAGATGTGAAAATAACAGGGATGTTGTGCTGGGTGATTTTAACTTCCCCATAGTGACTGGGACTTTTTTTAAGTGCTAGTGTTTGGATGAGGAGCAATTTAAGTGTGTCCAGGAGGGTTTTCAGAAACAGTATGTGGATAGCCCAATAAGGGAGGGAGCCATACTGGACCTGGTGTTGGGAAATGAGGCCAGCCAGGTGATCACAGTTTCAGTGGAGGAGCATTTTGGGAATAGTGACCATAATTCTGTAAGTTTTCAGACACCTATGGCAAAGGACAAGAGTGGACCTCAGATGAAGGTGTTAAGTTGGGGAAGCCCAAATATAAGTGAAATTGGCAAGAATTGCAGAATATGGATTGGGAGCAACTGGATTGAGGGCAAATTTATGTTCGATGTGTGGGAGTCTTTTTAAGGACAAGTTAATCAGAGTGCAGGACAGGAACGGAAAGATTCGGGAACCTTGGATGACGGGGAAAATTATCAGCTCGTTCAAAAAAAGATAGGAAGCATACCTAAGGTTTAGGTAGCTAAAAACGGATGAAGTCCTTGAAAGAATATAGAGAAAGTAGAAGGAGCTCAGACGGGGATTTAGGAGGGCTAAAAGGGGCTATGAAATGTTGTTGGTCAGCAGGGCTAAGGAGAATCCCCAGGCGCATATATAGCAGCAAAAGGATGGCAAGGATAAAGGAGGGAGGTTACGTTGAGCCAGAGGAAATAATGAGATCCTTTAATGAGTACTCTACATCTGTATACACAAAACACAGGGATGTGAGAGGCGTTAAGGTTAGGAAGAGGTGTTGAATGCTCTTGGGCAGGTCAGTATAATGAAGGAGGAAGTCACAGTCATAGTCACACTGCATGGAAACAGACCCTTTGGTCCAACTAGTCCATGCTGAACATAATCCCAAACTAAACTACTCCCACCTGCCTGCTCCTGGCCAATATCCCTCCAAACCTTTCCTATTCATGTATGTATCCAAATGTCTTTTAAATGTAGTAATAGTACCCGCAGTCACCAATTCCTATGGAAGTTCATTCTACATGTGAACCACCCTCTGTCATTTTTTAAATCTCACTCCTCTCACCTTAATGTGCCCCCCAGTCTTAAAATGCCCCATCCTAGGGGAAAGGCAGCTACCGTTAACTCCGTCTTTACTTCTCATTATTTTATAAACTTCTATCAGGTCTCCTCTCAGCCTCTTACACTCCAGTAAAATAAGTCCCAGCCTTTCTTTGTAACACAAACCTTCAAACTCAAACCAGCAACATCCAGGTACATCTCTTCTGAACCTTCTCCAGCTCAATAATCTTCTTCCTGTAAGTGGGTGACCAACTGGATACCGTATTCCAGAGGAGGCCTCAACAGTGCCCCCTACGACCTCAACATGACTTCTCAACTCCTATCCTGAACAGATTGAGCAATGAATGCAAGTGTACGAAACACCTCAAACCACCCTGTCTGTAGAACTATAGAATCCCTACAGTTGGAAACAGGCCATTTGGCCCAACAAGTCCACATTGGCTCTCCAAAGAGCATCCCACCCAGACTCACCCCCCTACCCTATCCCTGTAACCTTGCATTTCCCATGGCCAATCCACCTAACCTGCATATCTTTTGGACCGTAGTGGGAAACCGGAACACCTGGAGGAGACCCTCGCAGACACTGGGTGAATGTGCAAACTCCACACAGACAATCGCCCTGGTCCCTGGTGCTGTGAGGCAGCAGGGCCAACCACTGAGCCACCATGCTGTCCTGATATGTGACTCAAACTTCAAAGAATTATGTACCTGCACTCCTGGGTCCCTCTGTTCCACAAGATGACCCCCAAGGCCCTACCATTAGTTGTATAAGCCCTTCCCTTGTTTGATGTACCAAAATGCAACACCTCACAATTATCCAAATTGAATGCCATCTGCCATTTTTCAGTCCATTTGACCCATTAGAATCTTGTAAAACCTTCTTCACTACTGCTATGCCACCAATTTTGGTGTTGATTGCAAACTTACTAACCATGTCTTTTATAGAGTCATAGTGTAGTGCAGCATGAAAACAAACCCTTTGGCCCAAACCGGTCCATGCTGACCATTCAGCTAGTTCTAATTGCCTACATTTGGTCCATAACCCCCTTAACTCTTTCTATCAATGTACCTATCCAAATTTTTTTTTAATATATATATATTGCTGTTGTACCTGCCTCAAACACTTTATCTGGCAGCCCACCACTCTACGTGAAGAAGTTTCCCCTCAGATCCTTCTTAAATATTTCCCCTCTCACCTTAAACCTATGCCCTTTAGTTTTCAATTTCCCATCCCTGGGGGAAAAAAAAAATACATGCATTCATACTGTCTATGCCCCTCATGATTTTATACACCTCAATAAGGTCACCCATCATTCTCCTACATTCTCCGACATAGGCCTGCTAGTCCAGGCATATTACTTGGAAATCTTTGCATGCTTTCCAGTTTAACTATGTCTTTCCTACAACAGGGAGACCAAAACTGTATACATGCTCCAAGGGCGGCCTCACCAACAACTTGTACAACTGTAACATAATGTCCCAAGTCCTGTACTCAGTGCCTTGACTGATGCAGGCCAGCATGCTAAATGCCTCTTCCACCACCCTCTCTACTTGTGACGCTGCTTTCAACAAACCACGTACTCATACTCCTAAGTCTGTATGTTCCACAACGCTCCTCAGAACCTTACCATTTACTGTATAAGTCCTCCCTTGGTTTGACTTTCCAAAGTGCAACACCTCAAACTTAGCTGTATTGAATTGCATTTGCCAATCTTCAGCCCACTTCCCCATCTGATTAAGATGCCCCAGTAATTTTTGATAACCCTCTTTGCTATCAACAATACTTCCTAATTTTGTATCATCTGCAAACTAACCAATCATGCCTTGTATATTCACATTCAGATCATCTACGTAAATAACAAACAATAAAGGTCCCAGTACCGATCCCTGTAGCACACCACCAGTTACAGGTCTCCAGTCCAAGAAACAACCTTCAGTCATCACCCTGTACTTTCTACCATGGAGCCAAGCTTGAATCCAATTAGCTAGCCCTCCCTGGATCCCATGCAATCTAACCTTCATGACTAGTCCGCTATGCGGAACCTTGTCAAAGGCTTTACTGAAGGCCATATAGACAACATCCACTGACCTACCTTCATCCATCCTCTTCGAAAATTTCTAAAATATTTGTCAGATGGGACTTCCCATGCACAAAACCATGCTGACCATCCCTAATCATTTTTTTTGCCTCTCTAAACATCCATAAATCTTATCTTTTATAATTGCCACCAATAATTGATCCATAACCACATGTAGACCTGAGAGTCTGTAGTTCCTCAGTTTCTCCTTACTACCTTCCTTAAACAAAGGTACAACATTAGCCGCCCTCCAGTCATCAGGCACCTCACCCGTAGTTACAGATGATGCAGATATTTTTGCAAGGGGTCTCGCAATTTCCTGCCTTACTTCTCACAATGTTCTGGGAAGTATGATGTCCGGTCCTTGATATTTATACACCTACATATTCTCTAAGACCTCCCGAACTTCCTTTTTTTTTAAATGTGTACTGTTTTTAAACCATAAAAGTTTATTTCTCTGCATTCTCTAGACTCCATTTCTTGCTCTACAGTAAAAACTGATGTGGAATATTCATTCAGTATCTCTCCAATCACTTGGGGTTCCACAAAAATATGACCTCCTTGATCTTTAAGAGACCCTACCCTCTCTCTGGTTACCCTGTTGTTCTTGATGAATTTGTAGAATCTCTTTGGATTATCCTTACCTTATCTGCTAATGCTATCTCCTGTCCCCTCTTTGCCTTCCTGATTTCTTCTTTAAGAATGCCCCTATACTCTTTATAATGATTGAGATTCAGTTGAACATAGTTGTCTGTATCTAAAACAAGATTCTCTTTTTATTCTTGAACAAAGACGTTGAGATTTTAGTCATCCATTGTTCCTTAATCTTACCAGCATTACCGTTCACTCTAATGAGAACATAATGCCTCTGAACCCCTTTCATCACACTCTTGAATGCCTCCCACTTGTCAGATGTCTTTTTACCTGCCAAAAGTCTATTCCAATCAACTTCTCTCATGCCATTAAAATTAGCCTCACTCCAATTAAAAACTTTAACTTTTACGGAAGGCATATCTTTTTCCATAACCATTTTGAAACTAGTAGAATTATGCTCGCTAGACCTAAAATGTTGCCCCACTTTTACTTCTTCAATCACCTATCCCACCTTGTTGCCCAAAGGAAGGTCTAGTTTTACTCCTCCTCTAGTAGGAACATCTACAGATTGATAAAGAAAATTTTCTTGAACACATTTTTCAAATTTTTCACTGTCCAAACATTTAACACGCAGTAGCCCCAGTCAGTGTTTGGAAAATTAAAATTCCCCCCCCCCCATTATTACAACCTTATTATGCTTACATATATTAGAGATTTCCCTACATATTTGCTTCTCAATTTAACTCCTACTATTGGGGAGGCCTATAGTACAATCCCATCAAAGTGAACTATCCTTTCTTCTTTGTAATTTCTACAAATATATTTTCACTGGACGATTTATCAGAAATAACTTTGCTAGTCACAGGAGTACTGTTTTCCTTAATAAAAATGCCACCCTCCCCCCTCCTTTCTTGCTGCCTTTTCTACCCTTCCTTATAGCATCTAAAACCTGCAACACTGAGCTACCAGTCTTGTCCTTCTTTCAGCCAAGTCTGTCATAACTATGACATCCTAATCCCATGTTCTGAAACATGCCCTGAGTTTATCAGCTCTACCTGTAAGACCTCTTGCATTGAAATAAGTGCAGTTTAGTTCTTCAGAGTTACCAAATACTCTGACTGCTTCTTGTCTTTCTTTTCTAAATGATGTGCTATCCTCATGTTCAGAATCCTCCCCATCAATCCTTTCATTTACACTGCTACTTAGAATTCCTCCACTGCTCCCCTCTATTAGTATAAAGACTCCCTTAATAGAATCAGCAAATCTCCCCACTAACCTGTTGGTCTCTTTCCAGGTCAATTTGACCCATCCCTTTTAACAGGTCTTTTCTAGCCCAAAAGACATCGCAATTGTCCAAAAACCTGAATCCCTGAACAGTACACTAGCCCTTCAATCGTTGATTTATCTCCTTTATCCTTTTGTTCGTTCCTTCGTTTGAGTTTGGCATTGGGAGTAAACCAGAAATTACTACTATTAAAGTTTTTTTTGTTTAAATCTCCTACCTGACCTCTTAAATTCACTCTGCACTGCTTTAATCTTTCCCTAAAATTGTCATTCCTACCAATGTGTACAATAATTTCTAGTTCTCAATCTTTAACAACAAGGGTTTAGAGATGTCCATAATCCTAGCACCAGGAAAGCAACAAACCATCCTAAATTTACACAAACTGCCGTGGAATTGCCTGTCTGTGCCCCTGACAGGAGAGTCCCCTATAACAAGAATTCTATTAAATTTTGTCAAATGCTGCTGAACTAAGACTCATTCCAAGTGTCCAATAACTGATTGCCCCTTCCATTTTCCTCAGAGAGACTCTCCTTTTCTACAGTACCAAAAACTGAATATCTATTTGACAGAGGAATAGCCACTGGAGACTTTTGAACTGCCTTCTTACCTTTCCCAACAGTCAGCCATCTATCTGACTTGATCCTGCGGTGTTATAACTTTTCTAAATCTATTAGCCATTTCACTCTGTACCTGACATATGCCCTTTTGTATTAAGCCTAAAATAAAGCGTGTTTCGAGAACACCTTACATATAAATAAGCTACCTTTCATTACCTATGGAAAATGTTAAAATGAAAAAATTTTAAAATATATATATATATCGAACATATAAAGATTAAAATTGCTCACTTAGCTGATTAACTGAATTAAAGAAAAACTCCTTTTTAATAAATTCCTTGAAGGAAAAAAATCTTCTCCACAGCTCACCATGTGTAGGACTCTCCGAAACGAAAACACAACTCCTCATTTTAAAAACAAAACCTTCGTTTTTTTCAAAAGAAAAATCTTTTGCAATGTTTAAAAAAAAGAAACTCTCTAAAACAGTCTTTTTTAACTTCTGAATTTAGAATAAAAATAACTCAGCTGTTCACTACAGACTCGTCTGTTTTAAAAGAAAATTGTGATTTTTTTTGTTTTTGCATATTAATGAAACAAAATAGATAAAAATATTTTTAGTAAAATATAATGACTGTAATAACTTTTCTAAGAAAAAATAAATCTTTAAGCCTGCAATCCCAGGAGCAGCTGCAAGACCCATGCTGTCTCCCTATCTTGAAATAATTTATGTAGACAAGTCCCTGGGACAGGCAGGATTTATCCCAGGGCACTGTGGGAGGCAGGGGAGGAAATTGCTTGGGGCCTTAACAGAGATCTCTGCATACTCTTTAGCCTCAGGCGAAGTTCTCCTGCGGACTGGAGAATGGCCAATGTTAAGAAGGGAAACAGATAATCCAGGTGAGGTGAGCCTGATTTCAATGGTAGGGAAGCTGTTGGAAAAGATACCAAGCGACAGGACTTACTCACATTTGGAAGCAAACAGACTTCTTAATGATAAGCAGCATTGGTTTGTGTGGGTAAGGTCATGTCTCTCCAACTTGATTGAGTTTTTTCAGGTGACAGG
Source organism: Ginglymostoma cirratum (assembly GCA_024137785.1). Lineage (NCBI taxonomy): Eukaryota > Metazoa > Chordata > Chondrichthyes > Orectolobiformes > Ginglymostomatidae > Ginglymostoma > Ginglymostoma cirratum. Next base: position 19,984,927 of record JAHRHZ010000019.1, read on the forward strand.
AACAATTAAGGGAAGAGATGTTTACATGGGCTTTAGTAAAGCATTTGATAAGGTACCTCGTGGCAGGCTGGTACATAAGGTGGAATCTCATGAGATCTGGAGTGAGCTGGCTTGGTCATAGAAGATAGATTAGCAGTGGAAGGGTGCTTTTTGGAATGGAGATCAGTAACTAGTGATGTTCGACAGGGATCAGTGCTGGGAACTTTGTAATGTATATAAATATTCTGGAGGAAAATGTAGGTGGTTTGATCATTAAGTTTGAGGATGACACCAAAATTGGCAGAGTTGCAGGTAGTGAGGAGGATTGTCAAAATTACAGTGGGATATAGATCGCAGATTTGGGCAGAGAAATGGCAGGTGGAGTTTAATTTGGGCAAATACAAAGTGATGCATTTTGGAAGATCAAATTCAGGTGTGAATTACACAATAAATGGCAGAACCCTGAGGAGCATTGATGTACAGAGGGGTTTGGGTGTGCAGGTCCACAGATCCATGCAAGTGGCAACACCTTTGGATAAGGTGGTTAGGAAGGCATACAGAATGTTTGCCTTCACCGGCCAAGGCATCAAATATAAAAGTTGGCAAATTATGTTACAGCTGTACAAAACTTGAGTTAGGCCACATTTAGAATATTGTGTGCAGTTCTGGATGCCACACTACCTGAAGGATGTGAATGCTATGGAGAAGGGGCGGAAAAAGTTTACCAGGATGTTGCCTAGTCTGGATGGTTTTAGTTAGGAGGAGAGTTTGGATAAACTCGGATTGTTCTCACTGGAAAGATGGAGACTGAGGGGTGACCTGATAGAGGTCTACAAAATTGAGAGGCATAGTTAAGGTGGATAATCAGAAGCTTTTTACCCAGGATGGCAAGGTTACCTACAAGAGGGTGCAAGTTCAAAGTGAGAGGGGCAATGTTTAGGGGAGAAGTGCAGGAAAACACTTTTACACAGGTGTCTGAAGTACACTGTCAGTGGAGGTGGTGGAAGCAGGCACGTTAGCAATGTTTAAGGTGTATCTTGATAGACAAATGAATGTGAGGCAAACAGAGGGATAGATATTCCCCATGCACGCTAAAGTAGCGGGTCTAAGTAAGGATTAGAAATTACTTTAGGCTTGATGGGCTGAAGGTGCTGTTCCTGTGTTGTGTTGTATAACTAGCTGGCAAATTTCTATTTTACATACTGTCTCATTGTGCTTTTTGTAGATTGTTCTTCTAGGATGGGCTCAGTATAGAAACGTTTGCATACTTTGCAAAACCTCAGTGCTTGAATTCTCCCATATCCCTGCTTCCGCTTGTTGCAAAATAATTTTTGTCAGCTTCCAGGCAGTAATGAAAATATTTCACTAGCATGTTTGGAATTCTCATGCAGTGACTTTCCCTGAAAGTTGGTACTGAAAGCATGCAGGACAAGGTTCGTTGGATGTGCTTGAAGTGGTTTGACACTCCAGACTTGCTGCCAGCTTGTCTCCCCTCCAGAGCCACAACATTTTGGGTTTGTTTGTAACTCGACCACCAAAAAATCCGCATTAAAGTGAGACGATGCAATCTGACTGGTGGCAACGAGCAGCTTTTGATCAGGATTATGTGTTTGTCCCAAAAAACTAAAATTCCATATTTGTTAAAATGCATATCCATGTTGCTTTGAAATAGATTTTTTTTTTCCTTTGTTTTTTTGGAAAGGATATTTTTCTGGGTATTTCCTGGATATTTTCTGAACGCTTGCTGCACTGTCAGGAAAATGGTTGTCAAGATGATTGCACTTGGCCCTTCTGTAAATTACTGTCAGCTTGGTTTTGCTGGTAACTCATTCTGCTCCAGGCTAAAATATTAGTAAAAGCCCACAACTTAGGCTTGCATCCCAGTGCACAAGGAGTGCCTGTGAAAGGATTTAAACCGAGTTTCTGTCTGCTTTTCTAATGGGCATTAAAGACCCGTGACAGTGTTTGAAGAAAAGCTGGGAATTTCCCCCAGATCAGGTCAGGTCACCGCTTTAACCTTCCAGACTCCAAATGAGAAAAGTCTTTGATTTCTTAATCACAGTTCACAAAAGTATAACAAGAAGACCAAATAATGTCTCATGAATGCTTGGTATCAAATGCATGAGTGCTGGCAATATTAGCATTGCTTCACCTCCTGAATGTCATCCATGCTATTTGTAATGTTACATCAATTAGGCCAGGGGCACTGTTGAGGATCGATTGGACTGAACCAGACCCAGTAAATCTGTGAGGAACTTCATACAAAGCATGAAATTAAACTACCTAAACATAGTTGATTTGACAAGCAGCATGAAGAGAAAAAGCTGATAATGCTCAGCAACCAACCAGACAAAGGAACAAACCAAGTTCATGTTTTATTGTTGATGGTCTTTCAAACCAAATCTTAGCTTTGTTTCCCTTTCCGTTTGGTACTTATACTATTGAATAATTCCAGCATTCTGTTTTACTTTCAAATTTCTAGAGCCCATAGTATTTTTTTAAAATTTGGGCAATAGTGTATTCCCAATATCACATTGTAGTATATTAGTGCACGCAATCTTGTATGTAACCTAATGTGCCCTGTGTAAGTAGACTTTCTTTTGACAGATTTCAGCACAGGCCATCTTAAGTACTGGCTTTTACCTGTTGAAACCTGAATTGAAGGTGGGGAGGTGGGGGAGGGAAGAACTGAAGCAGAAATCTGAAAGTTGGACATGTTTTACTTGTTCAATTATGGTTAATTTGGGAAGGGGGTGGTGTGAGGGATAGAGCCTTTTTTTATTCCTTCCCCCTTCCACTTTCCATGGACCCATTAGTTAAAGTCCATCTGAGGTAGGAATGCTGTCATTCTTCATTAAAACCTCCTGTGGCATTACTTAGGTTTACGTGGGTTTGTATTTCATGACGACAAAAGAAAAGTAGGTGTGCATGGAGACTTTGCAGCAGTCACTCTGTACATTGTTCTAGGTAAAACCTTGACCTGAGAAATACTTGAAGTTCTGATTTCAAGAGTGGATTGGATGATTTCTTATTATTTGTTAGTGTTTAGGTGCCATTTAAGTTCAAAACAAAAATAAAGGCATACTTGATTTTTTACCTCACACTCACCTCTCTTTTGAATCTGATTCTTCAGCGTTCTCTGCAATTTATCCATCTTTAGTTACTTATTTGTAAAGAATGACAATTGCAAGTTTGTTTCTATTAAGTATTGTCAATGAAATTCATAACACCTTTGTAAAATGCTACAGTTATTTAAAGGACAATGAATGGTTCTTCATTTTGCCTTTGCTGCTTCAAGTGAATGGCTGTACTATGCGCCATTAGAGATTTCAGAGTTTACCAAATCAGTAGACTTTATTCATCTACGTTATGATGTAATACTTTTGGCTTCTCGAGCAATGACCGTATATTGAAGCTATTAAATGTTTAAACCGTCATAAATAAAACATTTGACACAAATGGTTTGAGATTTCCTTATGGAAAATACCATAAATTCCTATCCCTGTGCACGTTACATATTCTTGGATTTGTTTGTCCTTGAAGCATGGCTTTTGTGGTGACAGTACGCTAATCAAAAGTTCTAATGATAAGTTTGTAGCACTGGAAGACAGACAGTGTTGTGTTGTATTAATGAATGATATCTGTATCATGCTTTTTCTGGAATGCAATGCCTCTGTGGTACTGTTTTCAATTAGAAAGTGCTGAACTTTCAGCTCATTTTATTTCACAGATCTGTAATAAACAAGTCATAGCCCTTTATTTTACAATCAGTCTGACCACAATTGGCCAGCTAATGTCATTTCCTGTAGATAATTCCTCTCTGAACCTTCCTGCCCACTGAATTTGTTCTATCCACTGAATTTTCTAGCCCAAATTCAGGTATCAGTTCCTAGCCCACTTCACATCACATTGCACATTGTTCACAGTATTGAGATCAGGGCCAACCATCTCCTCATCCTTCTTTTGAATGAACACATTAACATCCTAACAGTAGACTTTTCATCCTTCTCCACCATCTGATCCAGCTGCCCACTTCCCATAATCAAATAAAAGCCGAAAGAACTGTGGAAGCTTTGAATCAGAAACGAAAACAGAAATTGCTGGAAAAGCTCAATAGGTCTGGCAGCATCTGTGAGGAGAAATTAAGAGTTAACATTTCGAGTTTGGTGACCTTGCTCAGAATCTCAATTTTGAGGAAGGGTCACCGGATCCGAAACATTAACTCTAGATTTCTCTTCACAGGTGCTGCTAAACCTGCTGAGCTTTTCCAGCAATTTCAGTCTTTCTTCCCATAATCAGCTTTGAAAGGAGTGATAATCCCAAATTCCTCTGATCAATGACCAACAGCAATTTTTGCTCTCTTTGCCCTCCGTTCTAATGTGCATGCAGCTCATGAAAATCTTCCCAGCCAAAAGTAAGATTGTCATCTTTGCAGTTTCTATTGTCCTCTTCAGACTTTGTCTCCATCCTTTTCTTTTTCTTATCCCAGAATATTTCTTACATATCTGTATTCCCCTGTGCCCTTCTAATCTGGGGTTGTTTTCTCATCTGTCATATTGATGTTTTGACCCATCCAGAAGATGCCTCTGGCCCATAAAACTATTCCTTAGCACCTAATGTAATGTAATGCTTGTTGATATTATCAATGGCTCATGTCGTTCAGTTTTGTTTTAAATGTTATTCTTTGATGGGATGTAAGGATCATTGTAATAGACAGCATTTGTTGCCCAACCAATATTTGTCCTTGAAAACATGATAGCCAATCTGATCCAGTGCAGTCCATCTACTGTATGCGGTGTTGTAGAATCAGAGTTCGACGTTATAGGATCAGAGTTCGACAGCACAGAAAAAGGCCCTTTGGCCCATCAAATCCCTGCCAGTCAAAAACCGGCACGTAACTATTGTTGGAAAGTTCCACTAGTTTGACGTACCAAATGAAAGAATGGTGGGATAGTTTCCATGCAACTGCTGCTGTTGTGCAGCTAGGTACTAAAGGCCATGTGTTAGGATGAAACTACAAAGGAGCCTTGGTCATATGCATGATGCACTGCAGCAAATGGTACACTGTGCCCTTTTGGAGGGAGTCCATGTTTAAGGTGGTCAATAATGTGCTGGATAAATATATTGCCTTGTATTGAGGGTTGGATAAGCTGCAATCCTTCAGACGTGTGGTGAGTGTTCCATCATACTCTGCACCTCACATGTACCATGCAGATTGCGGTTACGCTTTATAGAGTTTTGAAATGAGTTCATTACTACAGAGATTCCAGTATCTGTCTGATGTTTGTAGCCACGGTATTTATTTGGCTGACCCTGTTTAATTTCTGGTCAGCAGTAGTCCCCACGATGCTGATAATAGGGCGTTCGAGAGAGATGGCTGAATAATGAGATTTGGTCACTGCCTGCCACCGGGTGTAGCTGTTACTTGCCACTTACCAAACCAAGTCTGAATGCTGCACAGCTTGTTTTCCTGTACGTGCACACAAATTGCTTCCATTTGACTATTCACAAATAGTACTGAATGTCCTGCGTTACTGAGTTTACTGAGAAGCGGTACTGCTTCTGAACTTTATGACAGAGGGACGGTCCATGATGAAGCAGCTGCAGAGGTTGGACCAAAGGCACTAACTTAACGAGTTTCTGCAACGTTACCTGGGGAGTGAAATAACTATCCAACGAAATGCTCAACATCTTTTGTGCTCGATGTCACTTCAACCAGTGGAGATTTCCCCTGAATCCTATTGACTGCAATTTTGCTGGACCTACTTAGTGCCACACTCTGTCAAATGCTACCTTGATGTCAGGAGAGGTAACTCTTTCCTCTTGAATTCACCTCTTCAGTCCAAGGGTCAAGACTGTAATGAGATCAGGATCTGACTGACCATAGCAGAAGCCAAATTTAGTGCCAGTGACCAGGTTATTGCTGACTAAGTGCTGTTTGAAAGCACGATCAACAAGACCTACTGTCACTTTGATCAAGAATCAATAGCTCACTGGCAATTGGCTGCGTTGGAAATGTCCATTTTCTTTTTCCTGTGTGGGGTACATACGAGGCAAATTTGCACATTATGGGTAGATGCCATTTGTGGCTGTACTGAAACAGCTTGGCTAGGGGCACAGCCAGTTACGTAGCACGTGCCTTCAGTGCTAAAAGTGGGATGTAGTCATGGCCCTATTGCGTTGAAGGGAAATAATATCTTCAAAGGCAATCATAATTAATGCTTTTCCTTGACATTCTTTTAAAAAGGATGTCTTACTTTAGTGGCATTTTATTGATATTCCACAAATATGAAGTGGATTATTTTAACCTACGTTGCCGACTGCCTGTTTAGATTGGCTAGCAACTTTACAGCCTGACTCTTTTTGTTTTCCTCTGGCTTCAATTTTGAGTTTTCCATTGCGTGGCTCAGGTTTTAAAATAGTCCACGTTTGATGGACTCCAAGTGAATCTACATTCTTCTTGGTCTGCTGTAAATAAACTTGTATTCTCTGTGTTTAAAGCAGCAATTTAATGAACTGTTGCATGTAATTTCAGTATGCAGCAGGACTTTGGGGAAAAAAGTGTTGAAGTGGCGTGAGGTGAATTGCTCCTTCACAGGGCCAGTATAGACACGATAGGCTGATTGGCCACCTCTTGGGCTGTGTAACTGTTTTGTGCTTCTAAGCATTGTGGGGCTGACCCTTTTTCACAATAGTTGTAGCTCCATTCAGCTTTTGCATTTTGCACTCCATCGACCGGCACTCATGAACGCGATGGCAGTTTTCTTACCATCACCACTTAACGAGCACCAAATTAAGTGCAAAATGCAAAAGCTGAATGGAGCTAAAACTTAATAAACCAGGCCTCACTGCCCTTGCTTGGGGACAGTATACACAGAGTCTCCAAACTCAGCTCCCCTTTGGTGTCAGCTGAGAATGACTGACTGACTGCCTAGAATTATTTTGCCCCTCTCAGCAAAGTAACTTGCTGATATTTAAGATACAGCCATTAAGCTGTGTGTGTAAAGTTCCAAGATAGTGTACCACAATGACCAGTTAATCCTTGGGTAGGATAAAAGTTGTCTGACAGATAAAGGCTTATTGCTTCAAAAAGAAGCTGAAAGCTAACAAACTGTTAAGATGAGCCGAGGCGAGAAACAATAGCTACAGCCCAGGCAGTTTTACGCAAACTATGAAATCAAAAGAGCAGGGACAGTAATTTAAATGTGAGAATAATGAGAAAGGGCTCAAGGGTTGGAGAAGACCAAGCTGATCTGTTAAAATACCTGTTATCACTGAGCACGATAGCTGACAGAGTTGCAAGCACAGGGCAAAATTATGTGCGAGTCCCATTTTCCCTAATCTGTGCTTTTGGATCTTAAATTTTAAATCTGCAGAGAGCACAGCAAGAAGAGTTGGAGAAAATTGAAAAGCAGATCCAAAAGTCATCCAAAGATAATGCCAAGCCCTTGGACAAGCCTGAGCAGTAAGTTTTGCTTTAAGCTGCTTTAATGCTTTTTGGCCTGTTGTGCCTCCACTACTACTGTCACACATTTACTTTCATTTTTTTTTTTGCTTGGCCAACAGGCAAAACATATTGGGTGGGAGAGGCTGGGTTTACTGGAACTCTAGCTTTGGAAGCATGCAATGACTGATTACTCTTCTCCATCAGGTTCCTCTATGAGCTGGCTCAAATTGTCAATTTCTCCGAACGAGTGTTCTGTATCCTTTTCCAGTCCACTTTCTTGGAAAATATTGCTGCAATCAACCGTAAGCTTGAAATAATGGACAAGCTGTGCAAGGTAGGCCGCAACGCTCCTAAAACACAGTACGTAGCCCATTCTCATTATTAACTTCTAAGGCTACTGAGTCTCCTCTCCTGCTTTTTTTAATGTTTCCTTTTATGGTTTGTTGAAGGACGTTTATATAAAACAGTCGCTTCCTAACATACACAGATCTTTGCTGTTTTTAAGACCATCTTATTGGTGGTGAGGGGGGATGTGTGTGGACCAAACCTTTTCCATTTGAAGACTTTTACGGGTAAAAAATGCAAGTGCGTTGATTACATGGTTGTGGGTGGGGTTTGGTGGATGTGGCATTTGGAACTTCAGATGTATACCCAAAAGAGTAAAGTGGGGAAAAAAAAAGTCAACTTTTAAGATGTTTGGAAATAGTTTGCTATAATAAATGGTGAGTGTTACTTAATAGGCCTTCATGTAAACAGTGGTGCTGATTGTTGAAACAAGCTTTACTTTTCAAGAAAAGATATAAATGGAGCATTACTTGGGGAACTGTCCAAATTCTGGTAATCCTGAGAAAGACATAGTGCTCTCTCTTGCAAATGGAAGATGAAGACTTTTTCTTCATTTTATCCTTGTGCATTTATATAATTTTGTATGGGGTACTTGTCCTCTTAGCATTTTGGTTTTAAATAAGTGCAAGCTTAAAATGCCTATAATGCTAATTGAAAAGTGTTCTGGTGTCTGATTGGCAACTGATAGCTGGTCCAAATATTAATGTCAGTGGACACATTGCTCTAAAATGTTTAAATGTGACTGTCCTCTGCTCCAAGAGACAAAAGGCTCACAATTATAATATATACTTGCAACAGCCTCTGTGTTCCGTATTCACTGGGGACGATAACCGTGAAGTGGTTAGGGGGAGGTGATGGCCTAGTGGTATTATCGCTGGATGGTTAATCCAGAGACCCGGACAACGTAATTTCGAGAGAGTGAATTCTGTTTTTTATTTTAAATAAGTGCGATTTGTATTTATTGGAACAGCATATTATTAGAATCTTGTTTTATTCAGAAACAGTTAGTAGTTAGAAGGGATATGTTCAGCTTGTTAATGCCTTAGTTAAAATGCTCACTGTTAGAGAAATAAATTGTTACTTGTTTATTGTAAAGTCAGTGTCAGGATTTGTTTTATTTGACCATTAGAAGTTGCTAAAAGGCAGGTTACTCAACTTTTCATGCTCCTTTTACAGAGTATACGGTGAGGTGCTCCTCTTCGGGTGTTTTGGTTTTAGTTTATAGAAGGGGGTCAACCTCCGCTTTATAACACTTGCATGCTCATAAGAGAGGCCATTCATTTGGAGTTTCTTTTTTCTTGATCCTTTTGTGGGATTCAGGTTGGTAAAACAATGCCTTTGTAAAGGTGTTAAGTGTGGTAGCATCGAGACATGCATCCATAGTTGGGAAAGTTAAAACAAAAGTAACCAAATCTCCCTGACTAATGAAAGGGATGGAGTAAAAATGTGGTTATGACCAATGTATGGTGGATGATACAATTTAAAACCAGATTGAGTACAGAGAAATCAGGTGGCAAACTGAAAAAGCATAAACATCAAGGAAGAACATGAGAAGAGACTAAAATCTAACCTAGAAGGCAATCTAAAACGTTTTTATATTTTAATAAACCTAAATAGGAAAAAGGATGATAAGGAGTGACATAAAAAGAGCACCTCAGACAAAGATGGAGAGTATTGCCAAACCGTTAAATGAGTACTTTGTTTTCCTTGGTAACGATGAGTTCAATGTTGCCAAAGTTGTAGTGGACGATTTAATCAAGATGCCAGAGGGTGGGTGGGCTGCTAATTGATAAGGAGGAGCTGTTAGGCTGCACTAAAGTCACTGGATTAGCTGTGTACAAGGATACTGAAATAACGTAAGGACGGAAATTATAGATGCTCTGAACATAATCTTCCAAGCTTCCTTGGATTTCGGGATTGTACCAAAATATTGGGGAATATTACAGTCTTGTTCAAAAGGATGCATGGATAAGTCCAGAAACTACAGATTGGTCAGTTTAGCCTCAGTGATAGCGAAGTATTTCAAAATGGCAATCCAGTTTTTAAAAAAAAATCCATCACTTGGGAACATACAGATTAATGAAGGAAAGCCAGCATGGATTTGTAGAGAGTAAATGGTGTTGAATCAAATTGCTGGAGCTTTGAGTTCACCGAAAGGGCTGAAGAGAGGATGCTGTTGGTGGTATCCATTGCCCTTCTTGTCACTGCACTCAACATTCTCCAGGGAATAGAATATTTCTTCCAATGACTCGAAATGGTTTGAGCGTGAGAAATGAACAGGCTAAGGAAGAAAGCAGGGTGAAGGGAAGAATATCAGTGGGCGTAAGCTGTGTTGGGACTTGAGGCAACAGAGAATGAGAGACATAGATCGATTTAAACTGGGTGGAATAAGATGATGGGCTTTAACTTTGAAAAGGTTACCAAGGGCTAGTTGAGGGCACTGAAGGATCTCGACGGGGCCCACCCCAGGTGGTTTTATTGGGGCTGTGGCAGATAACGTAGCGAAGTACAAAGGTCTTAGAAAACAGTGAGATGTCACCAAAGTAAACAAAGTTTCAGTCAAATTAGTGTGTTAATGTAATCATCCTCTAAGATTTGCAAGGTAAAGAAAAGTCTTGGTGTAAAACCAAGTTAGGCCATTGGTGAGTGATAAGGTCACGAGATATTTTGTAAATTCTTCAGATTTTCCCAAGTCTATTTAAAGAGACCTTTTTCAGTAAAAGACATTTTGCTATAAAGATGAACCAGTTCTGAACCCCAGAAGCAGGAGGGCATTTAGGACTGAGATGAGGAGAAATTTCTTCAACAGTGGTGAGCTTGTGGAATTTTCTGCCACAGAATGTGGTTGAGGTTAATCATTGAATGTTTTCAGGAAGGGATTAGTATAGTTCTAGAGGCTAAAGGGTATGGGGAGAAAGCAGGAGCAGGGTAATCAGTTGGACACTGAGTTGGACAATTGATTTATGTTGAATGGTGGAGCAGGCTGGAAGGGCGTGTTTAAGCTATGATAAGTATAATGGGAATGGTGGCATGTCTGCTGTTGAGCTTGTATTCCATAGGTTGTATTTCCAGTTCTTACTGATGAGCAATAAGACTGTAATCCATAAGTCTGCTCATCTGTACACTGACATTGAAAAGCAATGATGGCATTTTTTTGTTTCGGTTGAGAAACCAAACTAGTTCATTGCCCAAAAAAACTTGCCGGCTCTACATAGTCAACCTTATATCTGACTGTGAAGTGGCCTAGCAAATTATTCTGATGTAGAATCGATGCTTTTTAAAAAAGCAATGAATGCATCTTTTACAGTGCCCCATATTCCCAAAATAAATAGTTTGTTCAAAAGCTGTTGTTGCCTATTATAATAATCATATTAATAATTAATATGAAAATACATCATGTGTATCATATTATAATAATCATATGATCATTTACTTGGCATAATGATTATAATAAACTCGGCAACCGCAGCTTTTGAACTGACAGTATATTTATTTTGGGGATATGGGACATTGGGAAAGATCATTGTAATTGTTCACTTGGCACTTTGAAATTTAGAGGAAAATGTTCACAAATGGACCAAACTCTTTCATGAGTGTGCTTTGGTATATTCAAGGGCTAATTTAAACATCTTGACCTTAGAATGATGGTTTTGATTTCAAAACCAATGATTAATAAAATCCAAGTTCTTAAGCTAAAACTTATTTTCTGTTATTACCTCAGACACTCCAAACAAGCGCCAGTGTAAAGCAGGTGCTGGGTCTGATTCTTGCTTTTGGGAACTATATGAATGGTGGGAACAGAAGTCGTGGCCAAGCAGATGGTTTTGGCTTAGAGATTCTTCCGAAGCTCCGTGATGTGAAGAGCAGTGTAAGTACACGATCGACGTAAAACAGGAATTGTTGGAGAAGCATAGGTGTCTCTGAACTCAAAAGGTTAATTCTGCTTTCTCTCTACAAGTGCTGCCAAACCTCCTGCATTTCTCCAGCAATTCCTATTGTTGTTTCAGATTTGCAGTGTCTGTGGTTCTTTGTTTGATTTTATATGATTGATGCACTTGTCTGTTTCCAAGCAAACTTAGTAATCTTCCAACTGTTAACCTGCTATCACTGTAATGTAGTGTTGTGATCAAGCAAAGTTTAGAAATATTGGCAGTGTTTTTAGCTAAGCTAGGGGAATGTGTAGTGAATGACAATTACCTACAGAAAACAAACTGCAGATAGCTGTGGAGTATAACTTATTTGGCTGCTTCAACCAATCATTAAAATGCGATATTATGAAAACTAGGTATTATGAGCATTTATGCCATGCTTACAGATAATGACTGTTGACTACTGGACCGAAATCATTCTTCAAAATTATTGCACACGGCAATTCTCGGAATTGTTGTCTCCACCTTTGAGAGAGTGGACACTGGAATTGATGCATTCCATCCAAGAACAGGTCATTGTGGCTAAGAAGTCTAAGGTGGCTTCTGTTTGACGTTGGCTGGCTCCCCACACAAGCAGATGTCTAAGGGTATGGTTTTAAGCAGTGGCTTTTATGAGGTTACGGGAAAATGTCCATTGAGGAATGCTTGTAACATATCAGTCAAAGGACATATTGCAGAGGAGGTACTTTGTGGTCTAGATGAAGCTGTATAATAGAATGCTTGATAGAAAGAGGAAAAGTTCTTTAATGGTCAGTACACAGGAGAGCCAATTGTGCACGCTACAGGAGGCTGTGTGGCCAAAAGTTTACTACCAACTCTAATATATGTTAAGCAAGTTTCCTGTGATGTGTACAAGTTACATGATATTGAGTGGATACCTGCAGTTTAAGCGTAGATTAGAATTATCTCTGGGGAGTTGCAAATGATCATTTTAAACCTGAAGAAAACTGAAACTTAATTTTTTTTTTAAATGGGTCAATTATACGAGCTGTATTTCCTGGTCTGGATGTAAACAAATACAGAGCAAGATTAATGTTTCATTTAAGCATAATTTAAAATAGATAATTTGGCTAAAAGGAGGGGTTCTAAACACTGGAGTCTGATCAGAAATAGCAATTGACATTGTGAAGAAAGGGAGGATTGTGAATAATTTCCCTGAAACGAATAACGGTGATGACAAACTTGGGATGTGGGTTAGAGAGGTTGCTGAGTTTAGTCATGAAGGAAATAACACATCGATCACAAATAGCCTATTAAAAAGATTAACATGAGTTCATTTCCTTCAGTAGCACAGAACAGCTTTGATTTGTTCCCAGTTACTGAACCTGTGCACTATAAATATATCTTTTGGTTCTTATTAATATGTGCTGAATCACTTCATGGCAAGTTGGCTCAGAGCAGTTCAAGTGTGTAAAAGTATGTTTTGAGTCAATAGCAGTGATGTGAATTTCTTACCAGTGCTAAATTGTCTTGAGAGGTCTTGCTGCCAGTCTTCCTATAAAGTATCAGTTACCAAAATTTCTGGTTAATTTAGACGGTACAAAAATGTAATAAAATTATTTTCTGACCTGGCAGATTCCAAGTGATCACTTCCAGTTGCCATTGATCTTCAAAGTTACTGGTGATTAATCGCCACCTGTAATTGACTGTGAAATAAATCGTACAACTGCTGGTTCCTAATATGTCATCAAAATTGATGTGCAACTTTAATCGGTATGGGGATAGGCTTGCTGTGTCAATTGTTTAGTTTCTGCTGGTTGTCTTTCTTATAATTTCAGCAGGATTGAACCTAAGATTGACACTGAATCCAAAGAAGAGTCCGATCAGTTTCAAAATGTTTACTCTAGTTCTCTGTCCATAGATGCTGCCTGATCTGCTTTGTTTCACCTGGGACCTTGTTTATTATTCTCAGATTAATCACTCATCCACTTGTTAACCTTCAGTTTAATATTTAACCAAATATGTAGCCACCATATGTACAATTTATTACATTGTTTGAAAAATATCTGCATTTATAAATATTTTTGCAGTTCTTAATTTTGCTTTAGGTTTATCAGCATAGGTTTTAACTGCCCAAATATTATGGTTGCAATATAAAAATCTGTTTTCAGCTGGAAATAGATGCATCTTATTGAAGTCCTTCATCTTGCATTCATCAGTGCAGTTCACAAGAAATGCCACCATAAAGGGTCATAACGCTTATGCTGTATTGGAGAAGTGAACTGATTGGTACCAGTGTTGCCATACAAATGTACGAATTAATGATGACTTCACTCAAGTGCACTATACTATGAGCCTGACTAACAATCATAAATTGGTTGTCCGTTCCCACGCTCAGAACTACACGGCAAATGTGCCCCAATTGTGGAATCCGATCTAATGTTAGACCCTTGTGTTTTGAAAGTGCAGGCTACATGGGTAGGGTCAGTACCTTGCTTGTTGCAAACAGCCAAAGTGATGTGCAGAGTGATATGAACCATCAGTCTTTGAAGTGTATGGCCTACATACCTGACATCATACTGGCACTGAAATTCAAAACCATCTTTTTGTGTGATAAACACAATTTTTTTTTTGACAGGATCACAATGTGGTGAATGTAAATATTGTCTTCTCTTTGATTTGGCACTTTGTGCAAATTGTCCTGATGAGTACAAGACCAAAAGCTTTGACAATTTTTTTTCTCCTCCAGCAGTACACAACTTCTGTACCACCAAATGACTTTTTAAATCCAATTTTAATAAAAGCAAAATACTGCCGTTGTTGGCAATCTGGGGAGAAAAATCAGTGCTAGAAGTTGTCAGCTGTTTTGGCAGCATTTGTGAAGAGAGGAAAAGTTAATATTGGAAGTCGAACATGACTCTTCAAAAAGAAAAGTAGAAATGCAACATGCTTAATTTGATCCCATAGGATCTCCGTCCTCAATTTTCTTTTTTTGTCAAGTCTCAGTCTGAATCTTGTTTATAAACTTGCTTTTAGTTCTTTAGTCTTCTATTCAGACTGTCGCTGGATTAATGCTAAGAATTCTCACCACAGCTATTAACACTCCCTTCGTCTTTTGTTCCATGTCATCATTGTCATTTAACCTCTCTCTTTTGTCCAGTACCCAAACTAAAACCTTCCCTTTTGTTCTTCCTTCTCTTCTGTCCTGTCCCCACTTTTCAACAACAGAAAATACATCTCGTTCCTTCCTTCTGACACTTCTGAATGAGAGCCACATCGACTCAAAACATTAATCGTGCTTTTCTCTCCTCAGCTGCTACCAAATCTGTTGCCTATTTCCAAAGCTTTGTTTTTATTTTTTCTGTAAAAGTCTGGTTGCCTATTTTTGATGGCTTTAGAATTGCACAAGGTCTCTACATTGTACTGTTGATCCTTATGAAATGAGAACCAGTTCAGTTCTTTGAACTTGTTATCATAGCATAAAGCATGAGCCTTGAAATTAATTTTGTACTAATGATTTTGTTTTCTTTAAGCAGTGAATTCCAATGACTAATGAGGGAATAAAGGAGTTAATAATCCTTGGCAGTGTGGGAGCTAAATTAGTGAATAGTTGGGATGACAGCATCACTGAAGCACTACTGGATTAATGACTCTCAATATTGGTCATTTCCCTCCTGCGCACCATCAGTAAAGCCTCTATGCCAGTCATACAATGAACATAGAATGAGCAAGTAGTTAGAAATGTACAGAAAGAAAATCATGAATCACGGCTTCTTGCAACTTCAACAGAATGCTAGCAATAATACCCTATTCCAGAAGGCGACAACCTTTCAGTTTACTGAAATGTCTTTTAAAAAGATTTGCCTGAAACGAAAGCTAAAAGCTAAAGACGTTGATGGTAGTATTTTGGCATGCAAAGACTGTTGGCTGGCTAACCAGAATTAGAATAAACAAAAATGCCTTGTGTAATTAGTGTTGTGCCGTCGGGACCTGTACTGGGGTCTCAAATATTTACAGTTTATATAAATTAATAGATAAAGCAATCTGAAGGATGGTTGCTACATTTGTTGACAAAATAAAGATAGGTAAGTAAATAGGTCACAAGTACGGTACAAAGGAGTGTAGATACATTAGGTGGCAGAAGGTCTAGCAAATGGAGTATAAAGTGGGGAAAATGTGAAACTGTCCATTTGGACAAGACATAAGAGAAGCATATTCTCAAAGCAGTAATACATTGCAGGGATCTGGGTTACCCTGGTTCAGGGATTTGACTTTCCTTTCAAAAGGACAGGCAGAAAGGAAAGAGAATAGCAGAGTATCTTTGTTAGTACACAATGGAATAAGTATGATATCAATAAAAGATCTAGGATTGGATTACGGGTGGAGATTTTTAAAAGAAATGAATGAGGGGAAGATGACACTGGTCAGAGAGTGAACCAGCCTAAATACTTTGCTCCAATCTTCATTGAAGATTGGGAGCAGCAGGGAGACTTGTACTATTGCCAACACTATGGGCTGTATCATATGCAGTATGTAATTGTGGATAGAGGATTGGTTAACGAAAAGAGGAATGAGAGTTGAGATAAAGGGAGCATTTTCGTGATGGCAGCTCGTAACTACTGGAGTGCCAAGGGATGTGTGCTGAGGTCACAGCTCTTTACCATGTATTTTAATGATATAGATGATGGAAGTAACTTTGCTATCACTAAGTTTGTGGATGACAAAAGTACTTTGGAATGACACTGATGACACAGAGTCTACAGAGGGGACGAGCCAGGTTGAGTCAGTAGGAGATAACTTGACAAATGGATTATAATGTGGAAAAATGAGAAGTATTGCATTTTGGCAGAAAGAATAGAAGTGCTGAATTTAGTCTTTAAATCAGAAAAGACTACAGAAAGGAGAGATTTGAGGGTCTTAGTTTTTAAGCTGTTTATAAATGAACATCCAATTTCAGCAGGTAATACACAACACAAATGTAATATTAGTCTTTATTTCAAATGGAATGGAAAAAGAGGTCTTGCAAAAGTTCTGCAAGGCACAAGTCAGATCACACTTGGAATGCTATTTGTAAGTGTTTTGGTTCACTTTTCTAAAGAAGTTAAATGGGCATTGGATGGAGTCCAAAGAAGATTCGCAAGATTGAATCTGGAAATGAAGGGGTTTTTTGATCTGGAAAGGTTGAGTAGGTTGGGCTTGTACTCATTGCAACATGTAAGATTCTTGGGGAGCTCGACAAAGTGGATGCTTAAGTAAAGGTGTTACAAATTTCCCCTTGTAAGAGAATCGAGAACCAGCCGACGCAGTCTCTAATTAAGGGATCACCCATCTAAAACATAGATGAGGAATTTCTGACCCTGAGAATACGAAGTCTGTGGAATTATTTTCCTCAGAGGCTGCTGACGCTGATTCAATAAATCTATTCAAGGCTGAGATGGATAGATTTTGATCAATAAGGGATTTGAGGGTTATGGAGATAAGGCCGGAAAATGAAGCTTATTAGATCTCAGGATCTCAGCAAATGGCAAAGTTGACACAATAGATCGGTTGGCCTAGTTCTCCTCTTGCATCTTATGGTCTTTGCATATGAAGTGGACAAGGTTTGCGTGCAGGTAAAGCAAGTAATTTGGAAAGCTAATAGAATGGTACCATTAATTGCAAGAAAAATTGCATGCAGAATGGGGCGGTTATTCTTCAGTTATAGAGGGCGTTAGTCAGACGGTATCTGGAGTGCTGCATACAGTATTACCTCCTTTTTTTAAAAAGTAAAATGTAAATGAATTATAAGCAGTTTAAAAAGTTTTAACAAACAATGACCTAGAATGAGAGTAATGGGTTGTCTCATGAGGAAAGGTTGGGCGAGCTAGGCTTGATCATACTGGAGTTTAGAACAGTACAAAGTAGATTAATTGAAACTTGTATGTTCCTGAGGACCCTTGGTGGGGTGGAATTGGAAAAGATGTGAGAAAACCTAGAACAAGGATCACTTTTTAAAAATGAGAGTTGCCTGTTGAAAACAGAGATCAAGATAATATTCTTTTCTTGGGGCTTGTAAATTTTCCTCAAAAGGCAGTTGAAGCAGAGTTTTTGACTATTTTTACAGTCGAGAGATTTTTAATGTGCAAGGGGTGAAAGGTGATTGAAGGTATATGAGAACGTGGAGTAATCTTTTTAGCCACAATCTCTTTTGAGCCACAGAGCTGGCTGGAAAGGTCAAGTGACCTACTGTTGCTCCTAAATCATGTTCAATAATCGCACAATTGTGACTTTGCTCGACCTTTTTGGGGTTTTTTTTTGTATCATTATAGAAAAGATTGGGAACCCAAAAGAAATGCTCGATATCTGCGGTGTCCATTGCCTACCTGGATAGCTTGATTCGTATTCATGTTATTTGGTCGTGGATTTGTACATCATAGTGGAATAAACTGAGGTGGCACTCAGCTGAGTAATTCAGACTACCCAATTCCCTTGCACCTATGGTATATCAATCTCAGATCAAAATTGGCCAAGTTTAATACAAACAGCGTAAATGGAGTTAAACCAACCTTAAATTTTAATTATTTTATGCTGGAAGCAATTGATCCTGGTGGACAGTTGAATGAGACAACATCCCTTTGTCCTGTGTCAAATCTGATACTTAATAGCGGATAATGCTAATAGAGGCCATTCTACCAGACATTAAATGGGACTTAGGGTGATGGAATGTATGGTTGTGAACGTATGTAAATGGGTATGATTAAGGTAAGTAGTCTATTAAATGTGTACTACCACCAAAACACACAGGTAACATGCTTAATTTTGAATAAAACTGGGTTTAACTATTTCTATTGCTGAAGGAAACTAGTGGACTGACCTACATGAATTAATTACTTTTGTTGATGTAAAACACTAAAGCTATCACTCAAAATCACATCAGTTCACTTCAAGTAGTTGAGTTGCATTGGAATTGAATTTGGATTCCAAAGAAAGATATATAGGCCTTGTTGATCCTTGTGATCAGTAAGTGTATTTTTGATCTAACTGAAGATTTTATTATTATGGGAGATTAGCAAGAGTTGTGACTGCCAAGATTTTGGTTTTGCCGTCACAGTCTGCTACAACAGCTGAGCAGTCAGAAAATCTGCTGGCACTTGCTGCCCCTTCAGGCATATAGTCTGTAATGCCATCAGACCTGAAAGAAATGACTGAAATCTCATTTTGCTAGCAGCATTAAAATCGATTCAGAGACTGACTGACCTGTCTTTTGAATGTTACGTCCGCTCTTGAAGGATTGCATTTTATACAGACAAGCCAGTCAGGAATTGGTTCATGAAGATAGTGGCTTCATCAAGGCCAATGTGAATGGGGACTAGTTGACTGAGTTATTGGAGGTGATTGCTGTTGTATTTCAGACTCCTGCTCTCATACTTGTGACAGCTTGGCATGCTCTCAGATACCATAAGGCCAATGTTTCTTGTTGGCATGTGCAATGGAGTGAGTCCTACTTAGAAGGACTGAAATTAATGGGGGAGGAGTGTTGTAGGATTTTCAAAGCTAACCAGTTTCTACATGGACAAGGTTGTCATTGTGTTTTGTGATAATGTGTTCCAATGTATCACCTTGTATCAAACAACTTTTATCTCTTTCAGGATAACAGCACTAATCTCCTGTTCTATCTGGTTTCCTATTTTTTGCGTAATTTTGACAAGGTATGCTTTTTAATTACTGAATAATTGCATGTTTCTGGTAATTTTTAAAGTAATTTTTGTGGATAAACCAGCTTTATTTTAGATTTGCTAAAATAAAATTATATACATTAGTTACTAGATTGAGAAGTAGGGAAATGATTTCTTGCAATCCATAAATTCCAAATGTCTCATCCCAGGATGCAGGTACAGAACAAAGTGTCTTCCCCATGCCAGAACCACAGGACTTGTTTCAAGTTTCTCAAATGAAATTTGAAGATTTTGAGAAGGACCTCCGTAAACTGAAAAAGGACTTGAAAGGTAAACCATTTTCTCTTTTGACTCTTAGCCTATAAGCAGTGTACTTGTCACTCTACTGGACTATGGAAACAGAAGCTACAAATGGAAGGATTCTCAGCTCGATAAACATGTTCACTGCTGTTTTATGTATGAATGAATTTTTTCAGAATGATTTTATTGTCACACGTATTTTATGGCGAGCAAAACAGTAAAGTACGGTGAAAAGCTTTTCCAATATTGTCACAATTGACGCCATTTTGTGTAATTTAAGAATACCCATTGATACGCAGTCGATCCGAGTGTAAGCTTAGCTCTTGTTTGAATTTCATCTATTGTATTCATATAAAATTAATAATAAAATAGTTTCTAGTTTTGTATTTAGTGATATTTGCTCACCAAGTGAATCATTTTTTGACTACTTATGATTCTTTTCACTACTAAATTTAAATCTTCTGTCACTATAGATGGCGATGGCCTAGTGGTATTATCACTGGACTGTTAATCCAGAGACCCAGATGAAATTCTGGGGATCCAGATGTGAATCCCACCACAGCAGATGATGGAATTTGAATTCAATAAAATGTCTGAAGTTAAGAGTCTAATGATGACCATGAATCTATTGTCAGTTGTTGGGGGGAAAAACCCGTCCGGTTCACTAATGTCTTTCAGGGAAGGAAACTGCCATCTTTACCTGGTCTGGTCTACATGTGACTCCAGACCCACAGCAATGTGGTTGACTCTTAACTGCCCTCTGGGCAATTAGGAATGGGCAATAAATGCTGCCTAGCCAGTGATGACCTCATCCTGTGAATGAATAAAGAAAAAGCAGCCGTATATTTACAACTATATTAATAACCAAGATTTAGCCATCTTCAATTATGTAATATCAGAGGAGGTGGGCATTGTGCCAATTGTATTTGGTGGACGGGGCATTTTGTATTGTACATATTGCTATCCCACAAGGTGATAAGAGTGTACACTCCAGAATTACGTTAGTTCAAATCACTGGTGAAACAGCCACTCACCAGTGTCCTTTGTAATTTTCTTCCATTTAGTGTATTTCCATAGTAAATATTCTGACCTAGTGCAACATTAATCATTGTCACAACATTCAAGGAAATGTATAGCAATCATGTCAGTGTTATCGGCTCTTGTCTATTAAAGGACCAATCCTATGCTGGGTGAATACGAGCTTAATCCAAACATTTTTAAGCAACATTTGGATTTATCTCCTCATTTGTTCAAATTGAATGTTGCAGTTTGGGTTTTTATACAAGATATGCTCCATTGTGCCTATTAGAAAGGTCCTGATAACCCAGCAATTCTTGTCTGAAGAACAACTCTGGAATCAACATTAAGCGAATTTATTCAATAATTGAGCAAGTGCACAGAAGTAATTTACTATGGAATTGTAGCAAATTCAGCTTTCAGTACGTTGCATAGCTGCAACAGACAGGAGAGTCGAATTAGTTAAATGGCTCCTCCAAAGACCTGGTACAAGTATGTTGGAGTGAATGGTGACCTCATGCTGTAAGATTATATAATTTTAATGAAGTATGCTTTATTCAGTGATGAAAATAATCAGTGTTAGCTTCACTAACCAAGCGCAGGATCCTTGGCGGGGGGGGGGAAAGGTGCTGGAAATCTGAAGTAAAAACAAAGTTCTAGAATCTCCAAGCAGGTCAGGCAACACAGTTAATGTTTCAGGGAAATAACCCTTCAGTAGACCTAGGAAAAGTAAGGGATTAAAGGGGTTTGAGAAAAAGTGTGTAGGATATGAGGAGTTCTAAGGCCTGTGATAGCATCACACCCAGGAGAGATTGAATTTCTTTGTGAAAATTCTATAATTAACCATTTCTTACTCTTAGGATAATTATGGTTGAAGTTATACAACAGTTGTGTACATATCATGAGCTTCAAGAAATGCTGCTTGTTAATGATTTGCTGTGCATGATAGGTTTCAAGTAGATAGGAAGTGACAATTCTATCACTTTAAGATGTTGTTTTGTCCATTTTTTTGTGAAGAGAGGTTGTAAGGCAGAGGCGCTGAGCTGTCTCTAGGAAAATAAACAGTTTGTGAGGCCTTATGTTTTTTTTAGAAGTTAGAACAATGAAAGCAGCCTGGGTGTGGCCAGCTCTCTCAGACTTTCTAGTGTTTCGTTTTTAGTTTTTTGGCTTAGTTTTAAGCAGAAGCTGACTGGAGTCTGGAGTTGGAATCTTCATTAAATGTCTCCCAGCTGATATTTTCCCTGAATCTTCTCTTGTTTGTTTTTCCTCCTGGATTTGAGAACTGCATGTAACCATCTGTGATAACAAGCATGGGGCTGGATGAACACAGCAGGTCAAGCAGCATCATAAGAGCAGGAAAACTTGACGTTTCGGGCCTAAACCCTTCATCAGAAATGGGGGAGGGGAAGAGGGTTCTGAAATAAATAGGGAGAGAGGGGGAGGTGGATAGAGGATGGATAGAGGAGAGGATAGGTGGAGAGGAGGCAGACAAGTCGAAGAGGCTGGGATGGAGCCAGTAAAGGTGAGTGTAGGTAGGGGGGTAGGGAGGAGATAGGTCAGTCCAGGGAGGACTGACAGGTCAAGGGGGCAGGATGATGTTAGTAGATAGGAGATGGGGGGTGTGGCTTGAGGTGAGAGTTAAAACAGGTCAGGGAGGTGGAGATGAGCTGGGCTGGTTTTGGGGTGCGATTGGGGGAGGGGAGATTTTGAAGCTTGTGGAATCCACATTGATGCCATTGGGCTGCAGGGTTCCCAGGCTGAATATGATTTGCTGTTCCTGCAGCCTTCGGGTGGCATCACTGTGGCATTGCAGGAGGCCCAGGATGGACATGTCATCTGAGGAATGGGAGGGGGAGTTGAAATGGTTCGCGACTGGGAGGTGCAGTTGTTTGTTGCGAACTAAGCGCAGGTGTTCTGCAAAGCAGTCCCCAAGCCTCCGCTTGGTTTCCCCGATGTAGAGGAAGCCACAACGGGTACAGCGGATGCAGTATACCACATTGGCAGATGTGCAGGTGCAGTACCTTTTATCTCTGTAACCATCTGTGTCTGAATTTGTCCTTTTTGCCAAGGGGTGTGTGTTTATGGGATGTTGCTATATTAGAACAGTTAATTAGTAATGGGTACTGTATCTAGTTAAGTTATTCCAAATTCCCCCCTCTTTTGTTTGTATTTTAACTATAGAGTTTAAATAAATTATGTTTTGCTTAGCGTTGAGTAGTTTGACCAGTCACATTGCATCTGGAACACAGCACATCACGTCTACCTTTTAAAATAAGAAAAGGCGAGGGGCCATTTAAGCAACCATGAGTTGGTAGACTGTAAATTGTCAAAGGAACAGCATTGAACTGGTGTATGTATTTTAAATGTAGCTTAACAACTGTTTCACTTCCACATGCCATGGCTTTGTGAAGACCCAGCCTCACCCTTCTTGGCAACTAATGACCTATAGTAACCTAATCTGCTTTTGATCATCCACAGCAATCAATATCTGCCCTTGACAATTGGAGCAATTGATGGCTTTGTGCTTGGGCTCTTTTTTTACATTGGATATTGCAGCATTCATCACTTGGCCAGAATCAATTTAAGCTGCAGAGAGGTGCTTTTAGATCACCGATCTTTGTAGAGAGCCATCTTGGTGTTCAAAAATTCATGTTCTTTAACGCGTTCACCTTTGATCCTCTCCCAGTTTTATTCATGGAATCCCTATTCTGAAACAAACTACAATGGGCAAGTAATAAAATAAAACCCTTTCAAAGATTTGCTAGTTTAAAGGAGTCCATTGCAGACACTGTCCAAATTAGAGTTCTCAATTTTGAGACACAAATGCTAAAAATTGCCTGAGATTTGTTTCAAGGTGACATTCTGATTGCTCAAAACTTACCTTCAGAAAAATGGCATCCTGGAGAGATGATTTATTTCAATACAGATCGAACAACCATTTCTTGAGAAAATGTACATTACATACGTATTTAGCAATAACTGCCTGCCTTGTGAAGAGTACTTGAAGACTAGATTGTTACTAAACTGACGATTTAGGCTATACTATCACTTAGGTATTCCAAATTTATCCACCGCTTCTTTTGTAATGATTGCAATTTGGTTAAGGATACGCTAATTTGTAGGGCCTACTCCCATTTCTGATACGGCCGAGAAGTAGGATCCACAGGACAGCTGATATTGCTAGCTGCTTTTCAGTACCTTTTTAATGATATGGGTCCCATCTTGGTTTCAGGAGTCACATAATAGTAATTTGTACACCCAAGTTCAGACTCGGCACTGTTCTTCAACTGCATTTCAACCTGATCGACTGACAAGCTGGGAACAGTAGAGGCTCATTTAAGATTTAGGAGTGTGTATTGATGTTAAGTACAAAATTACTCAAAGGTTGCTGGAATGTTTGCTTTTGCCTTTTTGCTCCTGCTGTGCAGAACTCTGGTTAGCTTACATCTGGAGTAGTTCTGCATGCCACAACTTCAAAGGAGCACAAGACAGATTCACTGGAAAGTCACAGGTAGTTCCATGGGTTTGATTGAGGCAAGATTTCAAAAACTAGGCTTGTGTCCTGAGACAGAAAGCCAAGAGGCAATTGGATTGATTATTGTTTTCAACATTGAAAGAAATGAATAGGTCTGATACGAAGAAAAGTTTTTACCTGCTGACTGGTGATATTTGGAAAGAGGACGTACAACCATAAAATCAAAAGTAGGCTATCAAGGAGGGATGGTCAAAGTCGCTTAAATAATCTTAACTTAGTGCTGGATAGATTTTTTTACTGGACAAGGGTGTAAAAGGATTATGGCAAAATGTAATTGGACAAAGTGAAGCTACACATCAGTCATCGTCTTGTGAAATGGCTGCATATCCCTTTTCTATTCTGACGTTTCACTGTTGATTGCCTGCCTTACACGAATCCTAGACTCTTCTATAGAGGATGTTGCACCATTTCACTCATCTGCTTGGAGCAATTTGATTTAAGTTAAAGCAATAAGGCCAAGTCCAACAGTGTATACTATGTTTTTGCCAACTACTGTAATTTCTACTGAAAGGTATTCATCAAAAATCATCTAACTGCATAATGTGATTCTGCAAATCATCTTCAGTAACAGAAGACTGTATCTGAAATGTAGCCTGAATCATGACTTTATTTTTAAACCAAATGTAGGCTTCCAGCACAATTCTTGATAGTGTGCCTGCTTCACATTCATTCTCTCATGAAATGAATAGTTTATTGTTGATGTCTGCTTGCCCTTGTAAAGCTAATGGGAGTTGTAGTACTGTTACCTGCAATGTGCTATACCAGACAATGCTGAAATTATGTTGTGTATTTTGATCGCCCTCCAATCTGACAGTCCTCCTCCATTGTGCTTTGAGCTCTGTCTTTCTGTCTTTATCCTGCCAAGCTCAGCAGGCTGGTTATGTCTTGCGCGCTCTCTCACTCTCGCGCTTGCGCTCTGAGGTTCTTTAAAACCTACTGTTTTCTGGATGAAATTTTGGTCGTAATCTCCTTATGTGGCTTGATAATACAATTTATCTCTTGTCTTTTCTCCTGTGAATGCTTTGGTATACCGTACTGCTTTAGAGTTGCTGTGTGTCTAAAACCTTTTAAGTTGGGAAGTATTAACTCGCGTGTTAACAACAAAATTTCTCTTACCTATTCAATTACGGTTGCTTGCTAGCTAACATAGGGTTATGACAGTTATTCTTGTGATACCCATGGTCTAGATTATTGCTTTTAGTGGAATTTATTGGAAAAAGTTCCTGCAGTTTTCCTTTGCTTTTGGTTCAAATGCAGGAAGGTGTGTCAGAAAAGATGTGGATGCCCAATGTTTCCCTCCCTTTGAGAACTTGTGCTGTTTTAGTCAACTTCAATTTGACTGATCTTGTCATTTTAAATGGGTTTTTTTTTCCACCTTTGCCTTCATCAGTGCCATTTCTGATTGGGATTAGTCCTCTCACTCGGTTTGCTACACATAATTTTGGTAAATTCGCCTCCCCATTCATTTACGACCTCAGACATGCTTCTTAGGATGGAGTCAAATTCTGGCACGTTACACATGTTTATCTAATAACAAAGTACCATTACAGAAGGGATTAGATCTGTGATTTATCCCCATGCTTAAGTTTATCCAGCCAGATACACAACAGACTGAGGACCAGCTATCACATGTTGCTCTAGCAGCTTACTGTTATTGAATTGTCTTGGGAAAGTACAGCTTTAAAATAAGGTTTCTATCATAACAGTATTTTAATAGTTCTGTGTTCAACACCCATTTCATAAAACTAGTATCTGAGATGAGACCATACAAGGCAAAGCTGCTTTTTACATCACTATGCCTTGATGGTTATTGGAACCTGTTATGAATGGGTTTGAGGTGTTTGTGTGTACTCAGCAAATACGTATGCTCATATTGCGAGAAGATGAAGACAGTTGGAAAAGGTTCCTGTATTTTGTTTGCTTAGACCACATTTGCTCTAGTGTAGTCCACAGGCTTACAACTTTTAACCACTTGTCAACTTGAGTTCGTCAAACTTTCCCCGTAGCCTTTTTTTTGCTATTTGTGCCGAGTGCAGCTTATGCATTACCCTATTGCCGTAACCACCTCCAGTTTTCCAAGAACATTGTGTTCCTCCAACTCTGATCTCTTGTACCTCTCCAATTCGTTTTGCTGTACCCATGGTTACTTTGCACTTAACCACTAGGCCCTGAGCTCTTGAATTCCCGGAATGAATTCTATTGACTGTGTTCCCCTGTCTTTGATCTTTGTTAATATCTCCTCTTTGAACTTGGTGTCAAGTTTTCTTTAGATGTGGAAAGGTCATATAATCAATGTGTCAATCCCCTTAAGTATCTTGTGTTTCAGTAAGTTGCCTCTCTTTTGCCTAAACTCCAGTGAGTATAGGCCCAACCTACTCGACTTCTCCATGAGTCAGTCTCTCCATATCTGGGATCAGGCTTGGTGAACCTTAGCTGGAATGCTTCCAGTGCCAGTGTATATTTCCTTAGATAAGAGGCCCAAACTGTTCGCAGTATTCCAGCTGTGGTTGAACTAGTGCCTTGTATAGTTTTGGCAAAAGCTTTGCATTTTTATACTCTGTTCCCTTTGAAATATAGGCCAACATATCCGATGCTGTAGACCAAGTGCAGGGAAATGGGATTAGAATAGTTGGCTCTTTTTGTGTGGCAGAGACTTGATGAACTGAAGGGCCTTTCCTATTACCTGCTGAACTTGTATGCCAGGTTTTTGAAAATTATGCACGAGGACTCCCAAATTCCTCTCTGTTGTAGCTTTCTGCAGGCTTTGGCCAATTAAGTAATATTCAACTCCTCTATTCCTTCTGCCAAAGTGCACAGCGTCGCATATTTTCTCAAATTATATTCAATCAGCCAAATTTTTGCCCTCTCGCTTAAGCTGCTTACATTCCTTTTTAGATCGTGTCATCCTCACCACTTGCCTTTCCAGCTATTTTTGCATCAACTGCAAACTTGATTGTAGTCCATTTGCTCACTCATGCAAGGCATAAAAATATGTTGTAAGTAATTATGACACTCCAGTAGATATTGGTTGCCATCCTGAAAATGCCCTGCTCGTACCAACTCTCAGTGCAACATTTAGAACCTATGTTTGTATTAATTCCACTTGCCCTAGATTTTTGTAAACCAAGGCAAGTTCTGTATTCAAACCATTTACCTTGAAAATTTTTTTCATAATTTGTTGATTCCAATGTGAAGTAAATATTTATTACGAAGTTTGTAACTTTATTTGTTTTAAAAAAAGTACAAGAAAATCTTCGCACAAAGAAGTTGATTGACGAGATTGATCGAAGATTATGCAGCACTGTTCATCATTTAGGTAAATCACTGCAAACTGAGCAAATAGACTGGAAAGCTTGTCTTGCTGGCTGTCGCCTTCCCTTCACGTTTAGTAAACGTCTGTGGCTAAATGCAGCTTGTTCAGACTAAAGACGCACTTCGGGTAGGAATTTAGTCTCGGAAACTGAGGACTCCCTGCAGGTAGCCACAGATGGGCTGTATTGAGAATGAGTTAAATGTTCGTTCTGACGTCACTGTGACAAAGTGGGTTTGTTCGATCTAATTTCCACCAATATACTCATCTGATACTACTCTGATTTTGTACCCTGCTAGTTTTTAAATTGATGGCCTCAGCCCAAATGATCTAGGAATAATGTCACAGTGAGAGAAAGATCATTTTATTTCCTAACTGTTGAAAAATGGAGGTTGAATTTTAAAAATAACCGGTCCAATTTTATTATTTTTCCAAGTTATCAAAGTCTGTGGCTGTTGCAACTCTGCAGTGCAAAACCAATAGGTTTGCTGCCTGTGTCACTTGTACCTGATGAACAATGGGCATTCGAACTTCTTGAATGAAATTCCCACTTCTCTTCCTTCTTGCACCCCTTGTCCCAACGCAACCAAGCTAACTTTTTGGAAAATGTTTCAATCTCTGCTTGTGACTTCTTCAATCAAACGGAATCAAAGCACTGTGTATGCTGGAGAACTAAAATAAAAACAAAGTGCCGGAGGAACTCGGCAGATCTGCCAGTGTCACGTTTGTGGAGAGAGAAACGGTTAACATTTTGAATCCAGTCTGAAGCTTCTCTGAAAGCAGGAGAGGAATCGGACCGCAGTTAAAACATTAGCCCTGTTGCTCTTTCCACAGAGACTGCCAGACATACTGGGTTTCTCCAGTACTTCTGTTTTTACCTCTTCAATCAGTGCGACATGGGCTAGGAACGAAATTGAAACGGCAAACTTGTGTATCCCCTTTCTACGGCACTGTGTACTAATATTTTTAATGCAAAATATTCCAAAGCCATCCTGAAGCTCCCCTTGAAGCATGTTGTGATTAACATTAATAACTGGGAGGAGGTTGCTGCAACCGTTCACTGTGATGAAAATCTGTCCTGTGAGCTTACTCGTGCATTCAGTCACAATGTCTTGCTTCTCGGACAGAGCAGCAACAGGGAAGGGGGAGGAAAAAGAAACACATACCCTGTACTCCAAATCCCAGTATTTCTTGGGACATGCTACCCCATATGCCCAGAGGTCTACAGTCAAGAATCAGTCTGTTCAGTCACACAAAGGCTTGGCAGAAATTCACCACACTGAGCAGATGCCATCCTGGAACCAGTGATGAAAAATGCTACTATTGCCTTCAGATTTTTAAGAGACTTGTTTTAATGTTATGAATTGGTAATTTTGTAAATCATTGAATTTTGAATATTTTGGACTTTTAATGCTGCAGCAGTGGTGCTTTCACCAAACAGATCATTGTTCTAAGTATTTTGAGGCCATTTTAATCTGTCTTTTGGATAAGTGCAAAATTTGTGCACCTTGAAACATTCATGAAGTTGCACTAATATTTCAGCTCCACAATCTTTCATTGAATGCTTGAGGCCCAATGAAAGTCAGTGGTGAGTGTAATGGATCCACCAATTCCCTACCTGATGATTTTTGTCCAGAACCCTGTGAGTACCCATTCTCAAGTATATGTCCAAGCTCCTTTTTAAACACCTACTCTCTCTCTCTGGATACAAATTTGTTTTTGTTGTGCTTGGCACAGTGCATTTAAACATTTTGTACTATCATGGATGTTCTATCGTAAGTGAGCTCTGTTGCTTTCATAAATGCTACACTTTTGCACAATGTAGACAGAATGGTGCACATAGTGTTGCTGTGAAAGTTGTGATTTTCTGTTCAGTTCAGCGAGTGCACAAAAATCCATATGGCTCTTTTTTTAAAACCAAATGTCCTGTTTGTCTGGCTGGAAAAGAATCCTCACAACTAGATTTCCCAGAAATACTCAAATGCTTGGCTTTCTGGGAATAGGTTTGCGCTGTATTATAAATCCTTTGAGGTTGTTTGTAGCATCTCAACTCAAGTTTCATCTCTCAATATAGCACTGTCCCCAACCTTCAAGTGTTTCACCTTTGTCTCTCTGTAAACAATACCACAGAAGATTTATTTTGTGCGTTGGCAATTAAGTATGACCGGAGACTGTGGAGTAAGTTGAGGTGGTTTATAAATTTTAAATAATGCCGCTGTTATGTTGCTAAGAAATATCTTGACTTGTTTCATAGAAATAGTACATTCTGTCAGTCAAGTACTCTTGCTGAATTTTGATCCATGAAGGAAGAAGTAAGATAATTAATTTTCATTGGATATTTGTAGTCACTCAAATGATTCTCTATTAAGCCATGTATCAGGTCATTGTGAACTTACGCATGATTGAAGCCAGTCGTACTCTCCATATTGATGCGCAGTGCTATCGCAGCTTCAAGCATGGGAGAGATTCGTGGTTTAATGCAAATATCTAAAAGTTGTTCTTTTTATGTTTGTCCATTGTTAGCTTCTGGATTTGCTTTCATTCATGGGATGAGGGTGTATCTGGCTAGGCAACAGTTATTGCCCATCCCTAATTGCCCAGAGGGCAGTTAAGAATCAACCACTTTACTGTGGATCTGGAATCACATGTAGACCAGACTAGGTAAGGATGGCAGTTTCTTTCCATAAAGGATATTAGTTAACCAGATGGGGTTTTGCAACGATTGGCAATGAATTCATAGTCATCGTTAGATTTTTTAAATTTTGGTTATTTATTGAATTCCTATTCCACCATCTGCCGTGGTGGGATTTGAGCCGGGTCCCTAGAACTTTACCTGGGTCTCTGGATTAACAGTCCAGTAGTAATATCACTAGGCTGTTGCCTTCCCTTAATTATTTAAAAACATTATCTGTACCGCCATTTAAAATATACTTAAATAATGTTTAATCACTATGTATTTCTGTGGTTGATAGAAATCAAGCTTGCTGTAAACTGGTGCTGTTCGAAGTGATTATACGATGTCTGAGTGTTAATTTTTGCCATTAAATTTAACAGTTACAGGTCTCATTCTCCTCATGTAATCATTGGAAATTTTGAAACTGCCTTTAATAGTTTAAAATTTGTGCTTTCTTCTTCTTTTTTCCCAATTTTCTGTTAACTCCATTTTTCTTTTCCCCGATTTCTTTCTATGCCTGACTTGATATTGAATTCAAGCACTCTCTAACTTGCACATTGTTTTACAGCCTTGTCCTGTGAATGCAGAGTAGGTTGTCACATTCACTCAGTTCCCAGTTGCAACGCTTCCCTTGTGACACTTAGCTGGTATTTTTGAGCAGCGCTTAGCGCGCAAACACTTCTAAACAAGGAGTGTATCTAAGTAATAGAAGTTGCCATCAGCTATCCTGTTAGATGACGCATTTCCTTGTGCATTTGACGGAGGTAGTTTTACATGTTCCTTTCTAGACTGTCTTGCAATCATGTAAAAATCTGAAATCATATTATAAACATTTAAGAGATCAAATTCGTTTGCATGAAGTCATTGGACATTGGCATGTTTTTCATTGACCATCCCACAAGGTTCTTGCTGAATAAAATGAGAAATTTTCCATCCAGTCCTGAAACGGGTGAATAGACTAATTCTTCTCATTCAATTATTGCAACAGTTCGTTGTGAAAACAAATGTTTTGACTACACAATTGATACAGGATTTTTTTTCCCTTTAACCTCCAGGCTGAAATTAGTTGAAGAAACCATCATTCAAATAAAAGCCAAAATACTGCAAATGCTGGAAATATGACATAAAAACGGGGAATGCTAGAGAAACTCAGATCATCTGTGGATAGAGAGACAGTTAATGTTTTGGTGCTAATATTGGACATGAAACGTTAACATTAGTTTTTGACTGTACAGACTCTGCCAGACCTGCTAGGTTCTTCAGCATTTTCTGTTTTTAATTTAAGAAAATGGCATTATTGCTTTATGTAAACAGTCTCTTGCTTCTCAGCAGCTACATGGCTCTGAGGATAAATGCTTTGGTGATCGATCTACGGTTCTATATACCCATTTCAAAATCGAAGTAATGAAAATCACTACTTCTTTTGATTTTCTGGTCAATGGGATTTTTCATCTTTCTTGTTGCAGCTTGTGAGACAGAAATGGAAAAAGTCTGCCGTCTTTCACCAGAAGCACACCTACAGCCTTTTAAAGACAAAATGGAAGAATTCATTAATCAAGGTAAATGGAATAGAGTTCAACTTTTCTTATAAATAAAAGACTCCGGTAAGTGACATTATGTATTTTAATTATGACAATATTTGTTTTGGCATTAGAAGCTGCCAAGTGGCACAATTAATCAGTGTCACAAATACATTGGAAGCATATGGTACCTGACGAGTAGATCTTTGGATGTACAACAAAAAAAAACTTTGTACAAAACTTTAAATTGCTGTCTTGGGCTATATATAACCATGTTATTAGTGTTCTTCAATAGGGTTATAAAGACATTTATAACTGAACTATTAATCATGAGAACACTTTTTCAATGATCCTTGTCAGTGGCTTGGGAGTAGGTTTTTCCTCCTCCATATTTATCCCCTACGAGCACATAGAATTCCTTGTTTTAATTTGCAAAACAGCAGTAGTAAATGACAAATTAGCCTTTGGAGAGAATGAGTCAAGCATGTACATGTGTTTCCAAGTTTATGGCATGTACGTAGCATGGATCCAGGCTCTTCAGCACCTTTTTTTGGTGTTTGCGTGTCCTATTTGGCTGTTTAATTTTGGAGAGCATGCTGATTTGGAAGGGATACGTCATGAACCAGAACAGAAATTTTGATGTCCCCAGTCTGGGATGTGTGCAAGTTCGTGGGTTATTCCTTTTCTATGGGGCAGTGGCTTCCATGGTATATACCTAATCAAATTCCAAACTTTTGGTTCTTGGATTCTGACCCTTCAAAGCAATTTAACTTACTTTTTTTTTTCAAACATTTTAACACGGTGAGGACTAATGGTTGTAATCCTGTCGGGCTACTTTTGTCATATTATTTCTGTTAACTGCAACTGTTATTTCATTTCACACTTTATAACACTTTATCAAAAACAGTAGTTGCTCAAAATACAGCATCTTCCAACAGTCAGTGCAAAGATGTGTAACTGTGGTATGCAGTTAGTTTTAAGCACTGAAACACTAATGACACATCTGAAATCTTTAAATGGGCAAAATTGCAAGACCCTAGGACACCATTGGACAAATAGATTGTCTGAGAGCACCGAAGAAAAGTGAATTTATCTGATGCCTGTATGATTGTCAGGTAGTTTTTTAAAATATCCTTGTTCAAGCTGTCAGTAAAGGTCCTTGAGACATCAAAACTAAGTAACAGATAGAGCCTTGTCTAGAGAGAGTGGCATTTGCATTTATTTTACACTGAGCCTCATGCCTTACCTAAGTAAGGCCAAGATTATACTTGAGCAGGATAAGCCGTTTTTGTTGTTTTCACTGTTTAATTCCAGATTTACACCTGACCATAGCCATGTGCCATTGTAGTCAAATAACATGTCAGCACTTCTGTACTTCTGAATAGGGTTTGAATGCAATCTAGGGGCTTTATGCACCTAAGTCATAAATGGACAGTCTGTGATACAAGAGTACAAGGTCACCTTTGATCAATGGAAGGACACTTTGCAGCGAGAATTTAAATAAAAGCAAAATAGAACAACAAGTTTAGTAAGGAATTTTTTGTTCTCGAGATCATTTTTGAAAAGAAGTGAAGTTAATGTATGGTTCTTAAACAGGCTTACTTTCAGACCGTCTTCTCCAGAATTCTATTTTTTTATTGTAAGTTTTTTTGCTGTGGATATTGACTTTTAAAGCCACAATGCCTCAACTTATTTCATTTTCAAACACATTTTTTCCAAAGCCCCGAGACGGTGAAGTTTGTTTACTTTTGGAGCTGCCCATCAAGTATGTGGGTGTGTGACCAGGATCACAGCCTGCTGTCAGACTGGAGCCTGTAGGCCTAGTCTTGGTGCCATGCTTGACTGACGGCTCCAAATGTAAACAAATGTTGCAAACCTTTACAATTACTATGGCTCAGTAACTAAGAGGAATTGGGAGACAAACTTTAACAGGTGGGGTTATAGTGGTGAGGGGTGGCGCAGGAGAAATATTTTGTAAAGGCTTTCAGAATTAAATTTCAAACAAAACTATGGACCACTTTTTTACAGCTCTCAGCTACAATCTTCCCATCTTTATCAGTGAATTAACTTGGGGTGTACAATCCCATGGATATTTAACTCAAGTGCCTGAAACAAACATCCCATTCCACCAGTCTGTGACTGCTAAGTGGCTAATAACCTTCGTGTTTTATCAGCACTTTTGGATTCACATTTTTAACTTTATGTACTTGGAGTCACAGTGTCAAGGGCGGAACAAGAAAGGATTTGTTTATTATGTATATTTTGACCAAAAAACTCTCATTTCCTCAATAATCTACTGTGGTTCAAATTCAGGCACTGATGAAGATTCAGATTCAATGCAGAATTGATTTGAAGGTACTGTTCTGAAGTCCTAAATGGTTAAAATCAATTCATCCAATTTTGACTCCTCATGAAACGGTAATATCAGGCAGCACAATTTAAATCATTACGCCCATTGCAAAAAAAGGCAGCTTCTCATGTCACTTTCAATACTTTGGTGATCTCCTTAAATCTGCAGCCTCTGATTATTAATCCTTTAGCTATCGGGGAAGCAGTTTCTCTCTACTTTATTTCAGAACCTTCAAAATTTTAAACCCATCTAGCTATTCTCCTCTGCACTTCTTGGGAACAGCCCATGCATCTCCAATGCACTTGCATAACTGCAATCCCTCACTCTAGAACCGTTTCTGTTTAACTATTGAGAGGCTCCAGCAGAGTTTTCATGTCCTTTTGTGAAGAGCAGTGCCGAAGACTACTTTGCACCAGCTGAGGTTGAATTTTTTTTTAACATTTAATTCATGGGTTGCGAGTTTCATTTGCAAGACCAGTATCTGGTGGTCTTTCCTAATTGCAATTAAAAATTTTATAGTGAGCTGCCGTCTTGAACCGCTGCAGCACATGAGGTTTTCTGGCTTTTGCACGCTGCTGTGCAAAGGGACTTGGGTGTCCTTGTGCATGAATTGCTGAAGGTGGGATTGCAGGTGCAGCAGGTGATTAAAAAGGCAAATGGAATTTTGTCTGCCATTGCTAGAGGGATGGAGTTTAAAAACAGGGAGGCTATGCTGCAGCTGTGTAGGGTCCTGGTGAGGTCACACCCGGAGTACTGTGTGCAGTTTTGGTCTCCTTACTTGAGAAGGGACATACTGGCACTGCAGGGGGTGCAGAGGAGATTCACTCGGTTGATTCCAGAGTTGAGAGGGTTGGATTACGAGGAGAGACTGAGTAGGCTGGGATTATACTCATTGGAATTCAGAAGAATGAGGGGAGATCTTAGAGAAACATATAGGATTATGAAGGGAATAGGTAAGGTGGAGGCAGGGAGGTTGTTTCCGCTAGCAGGTGAAACTAGGACTCAGGGGCATAGCCTCAAAATAAAGGGAAGCAGATGTAGGACTGAGGTCAGGAGGAACTTCTGCACCCAAAGGGTTGTGAATCTGTGGAATTCCCTGCCCAGTGAAGCGGTTGAAGCTACCTCGCTGAATGTTTTTAAGGCAAGGCTAGATAAATTTTTGAACAGTAAAGGAATTAAGGATCATGGTGAATGGGTGGGTAAGTGGAACTGAGTCTCAAAGATCAGCCGTGATCTTATTGAATGGCGGGGCAGACTCGAGGGGCCGGATGGCCTACTCCTGCTCCTAGTTCTTATGTTCTTATGTTCTTTGCTTAGCACTATCAGGAAGGGAGTTCCAGGATTTTGTCTAACTGACAGTGAAAGAACGGTGATGTAGTTCCAAGTCAGGGTGATGTGTGGCTCTGAGAGGAATTTGCAGGCAATGGTATTCCCGTGCATCTTGCATCCAGATCCTCCACAAACAGATTTTTCTGTGGATCCTCAGCTCCATGGTCGCAGCCATCCACCTGCATCTTCTCACACTAAAGTCAGCCTTATCTCAGCTCAGAAACTGCCGTTCTTAATATTTATTGTTGCTCTCATTCCTTTACGTGGGAGTGGTGGCATGCTTTGCTCCCAAAGGAGGCTTGGTGAGTTGCTGCAGTGCATCTTATAGATGGTATGCACTGATACTGTGAACCATTGGCTAAATGTACCTTGAAATCCCTTAATTTGTGTTTGCAATGTGAACAAAATTGATAGTGCTTGATGTTACTTAGGGGAAGTTGCTGCACATTTCAATATCTGTACATGACTGGTTAAATGTAGAGATCTAGACATGTCTGTCAGTAATTTCGCATCCCATCCAAGATGCACTTTGTTGATAAAAATCATTGTGAACTTCCACATCTTGTATCATTATTGTCACAATAAAATCTGACACAAAACCTAATGCCAGGTTGAATGAAGTCTAACTGGGTATTTAGCGTAGCTTAGCCATAACCATTGCTCTGGTTCTGAGAACCTAATTCTATACTCATGGCATGTCCGCGACTTCCAAATAATTCCACAGTTCTATTTTTAGAATCTTGTTTGCAGTTCCAATCTTTTTTTTGCTTTATGTAAAAAGCAAAAATTGTGCAAAGTGAATGATAAAACCTGCTCGTTACTCCCTGGTTTGCTGTCTAAGGTAATTCTTCAACGTGATTGCTTGCTTCATGACAACACTGCTGCTGAGTGCCTAAGATTCCTTTATCAAACACTAAAATGGCATTGAAGTCAAAAAGGTAAATTCAACAGCATGGACCTTGATGGACTGTTTGCTTCGGGTCCCTGACAAGTTAATTTCGCTTTACTGCAGGCCCAGATTTTGCAGTTTACGTTTTTTGTTTGAGAAGCAAACACTGCTCAGTTATGATATGACTGTCATGTTCCTGCTTTTTTCCATCACTAAAGCTGGGTGAGGCAATGTTGCTGTCAGTCAGTCTGTGTAATATATACAATATATTCCAAAAATGAATAAATCAATTCCAACACAATCCAATATGCATTGCTAGATGGGGCAAACTGACGTTATCTTAGAATGTTGCGGATTGTCCCAGTTGCTATAGTGAGATTTGGGACTGCTGTCAAAATGTGAACTGAGTTTTTAGAACAGCTTGTTGCGTATCAATTTCTTTTTTTAAGTAAATTCATTCACATGAGGTGCGTGTCACTGACTGGGCCACCATTTGTTGCCCACCACTAGTTGTACTTGAGAAGTGGTGTTGAGGTGCCGCTTGAACAACTGCAGTCCCTTTGGTGTAAAGACGCTTAACAGCGCTGTTAGGGAGGGAATTGCAGGATTTTGACCCAGTGACACTGCAGAAATGACAATGTGCCTCCAAGTCAGGAGGGAGTGTGGCTTGGAAAGGAATACACAGGTGGTGGTGTTCCCACTATTCTGCTTCCCTTGTCCTTTTGGTCAGTGATCCCTTTTTTCTTTTCTGTGTGAACCTCCAAGATCCAATTGGAAGTCCATGTTGGAAACGGTTTGAGCACAGCAATTAGCATGTATGGGTCCTCAGAATGGCCTTGCAACTGTAGTTTCAATGGAACGTTGCTAGATGTTTGTAGGTTTGGAAGGTGCTGTCAAAGGAGCCTTCAAGATGAGTTTCTACAGTGGATCTTCTAGATGCCAGAAAGTTGGGAGTGAAGGGAATGTTATGAATATGGTGCCAATCAAGTTGGCTCCTTTCTCTTAGTTGGTCTCCGTGTAATTTAAAATGTACAGTGCTACCTTTTTTTATAGGCACTGGTAATTCGTCTTCTGACTCATGATTAAATGCACAATTCACTCAGTAGTTAATGTACAAACTCAAATAGGGACTTTTTAAATTTGTCAGCATAGCAGCACTGAATCCATGGAGAATATTTAACGTGTTTACACCAACCAGATCTCTACCACTGACAGCTGCATTGCTTAGAATGGGCCACTCTAATATTAAAGATCTTTATGGTATTTCAGTAAGATCAATAACTCTTTGCATAAATGTAAAGTGGGAGTATCCTTATACAGCATTCATCTTCAAATCTCTTACCTACTTCTTCTTGCAAAGTTCTTTTGTGAATTAGAAATCCTATACAATAAAAAATTAATATGAAAACTAAGAATATATTTTAGCAGATCAATCAATACCATTTACATGGATACATCTTGCTCCAGCTCCAGCTCCATTCCAGTCCTTGACTGCTTTAACCTTGTCTTGTTCATTAAACCCATCTCCCTCGACTCAAGACTGCTGTCCTCTCTGGATCCAAGTTGGGCTGTCTCCTCTGGGGATTCTTCTCTCCAGACTCCCTCCCTCCATCATCACCTTCAAATTTGCCATCAGCATGTCTCCCTGCAAAAGTACCATTGATCATGTCCATCTTTGCAAACCCTGGCCCATTGCCAAACTCCTACTGTTATCCAAAGCCCTTGAACATGCTGTTGCCTGTCTACCCTTTTTTTTCTAATAAATCTGTTTTAATCCCTCCGTTGTGGTTTCTTCCATTGTTACTGTTCCAAGACAATACTTTTGGCACCTAGGTAGGCACTTTTAACTGTGACAAAGGTAAACTGTTCTTTCTCATCCTCCTTGATCTGTGCACAATCTTTGACATGACCATCCAACTACCCTCCTGCAAAGCATCTCCACAATCTTAGGGGTGAGTAGATCTGCATTAGCTTAGTTGATTTCTCATGCATCATTCTTTGAACAAAAGCACCTGTGTCCTGGTAGCTCTGGTATCCAATTCCTTTTTGCTTCTTGACACTAATGCTCTGGGAACATTGGTATCACATCTCAGCACTGTAACTGGTGAAATTTTGGGGCTCGATTTAGTTCAGTTGCCTGAATGGCTGACTTGTGATACCAGCAGCATGGGTTGAATTCTTGTACCAACTGTACCACAAAGGTCCTACATTCCCAACCTCGTCCCTCGCCTGAGACATGGTGACACTCTGGTTAAACAGCCATCTGTTCTGTGCTCCCCCATTCACTCTTGCATTTGCATGCTTGCTCATGTTCGAGCAGCCCTCAAGGACTTTATCTTTTACTTCTCCTAGACAAAGTAGCAGTGTCATCATTGGAAAACAGTCTGTTTTCCACAAGTATTTTGAACTCAGCTGGTACTTGAGCAGAAATTTCCTCCAGCAAATGTTGGGAAGACCAAAGTTTTATTGTCTGTGGTCCCCACCACACACTCTATAAGCTATGTACGAAGCCTGTCCTCCTCCTATGTCAGCTGTCTGACGCTGTACCAGATCGTTTTCAGACTTGGTGTCATATCTGACCTCAAGGCAAGCTGCTGACTTCACACTCCTGCCACCATTAAACCATCACTTTCTGAAATCACCTGATTCCATCCTATCTCAGTTCATCTGTTGCAATTCCCAACCGTTTCCTTTGTTCTCTTTAGACTTGACAATGTCAATGCACTGCTGGCTGGCATACCATAGCCGCTCTCTGTAAACGCAGGGTCATCTAAAATTATGCATTGGCTCATGGTCGAGAAATGGCTCAGCT
Source organism: Ginglymostoma cirratum (assembly GCA_024137785.1). Lineage (NCBI taxonomy): Eukaryota > Metazoa > Chordata > Chondrichthyes > Orectolobiformes > Ginglymostomatidae > Ginglymostoma > Ginglymostoma cirratum. The sequence goes on from JAHRHZ010000019.1 coordinate 20,023,958, forward strand.
TTACAAGTCCCTAGATTGCCTGGTCCCTATATTGCTGTTTAATCTCCTCTAGCCTGATAACACTCCAATACCTCCGCTCGTGCAATCTTGGTTTCTTGAGCATCTCAAAATTTTAATTATTCTAGCCACGCCTGTGTCCAAGCTCTGCATAACCTCCATAACTGTCTCACCATCTCCCTATTCCTCCTTTAAGACATTAGTTAAAACCTACCTCAATGGTCAGGGTTTTGGTCATTTAAGCACGTTTGTCTTCATTGCCAAATTTTTTTTCACAATATTTCTGTAAAGCATCTTAATGGGTTTTGCAATATGAAGAGTGTAATCATGGTGGTATGAGTAAACAGGAGTGGATCATTCAACTCTTCAGTTATTACACTAATCAATCAGATCATAGCTCATCTGTATAGTCATAGAGTCATCCAGCACAGAAACAGACCCTTCATTTCAGCCAGTCCACGCCAATCATAATCCCAAACTGAACTAATCCCACCTGCCTGCTCATGGCCCGTACCCCTCCAAACCTTTCCTATTCATGTACTTGTCCAAATGTCTTTTAAATGTTGTAATTGTGCTCACATCTACCACTTTCACAGGAAGCGTATTCCACATGCAACCCACAGTGTTTTAAAAAAAAATTGCCCCTTGTCACTTTTAATCTCTCTCTCTCCTCTCACGTTAAAAATGTGCACACCAGTCTTGAAATCCCCCATCCAACAGAAAAGACATTGAGCAGTTTATCCGTCGCCTCCGCCTCCACGCTTACTTCTTCAACCGTGAACCTAACCCTCCCTCTACTGACCCCTTCTCCCGTCTCCCACCTCCAACACAAGCCCTCCTGGAAAAAACACCACCCCTAGGCCTCCTACCCTCCCTCGACCTCTTCATCTCCAACTGCCATCGAGACATCAATCGCCTCAACCTCTCGACCCCTCTCATCCGCTCCAACCTCTCGCCCACAGAACGTGCAGCCCTCCGCTCCAATCCCAACCGCACCATAAAACCCGCGGACAAGGGAGGCGCAGTTGTAGTATGGCCCACTGACCTCTACATTGCTGAGGCCAGGTGCCAGCTGTCCGACACCACCACCTACCGCCCCCTGGACCATGACCCCACCCCCCAGCACCAAACCACCATCTCCCAAACCATCCACAACCTCATCACCTCAGGTGACCTCCCACCCACAGCCTCCAACCTCATTGTTCCCTAACCCCGCACCGCCCGCTTCTATCTCCTTCCCAAAATCCACAAACCTGACTGACCTGGTCGATCCATTGTCTCTGCTTCTCCTATCTCGACTCCATTTTCTCCCCCTTGGTCCAGGAACTACCTACCTATGTCCGTGATACCACTCACACCCTCCACGTCCTCCAGAACTTCCAATTCCCCGGTCCCCAACGCCTCATTTTTACTATGGACGTCCAGTCCCTATACACCTGCATTCCCCATACAGATGGCCTAAAGGCTCTCCACTTCTTCCTGTCCCACAGGCCTGACCAGTCCTCCTCCACTGACACTCTCATCCGCTTAGCCGAACTCGTCCTCACCCTCAACAACTTTTCTTTCAATTCCTCCCACTTCCTACAGACAAAGGGGGTTGCCATGGGTACCCGCATGGGCCCAAGCTATGCCTGCCTCTTTGTAGGTTACGTGGAACAATCCCTCTTCCATAGCTCCACTGGCCCTAAACCCCACCTCTTCCTCCGTTACATTGATGACTGTATCGGCGCCGCCCCGTGCTCCCACGAGGAGCTCGAACAATTCATCCACTTCACCAACACCTTCCACCCCAACCTGAAGTTCACCTGGACCATCTCTAACACCTCTGTCTCCTTCCTGGACCTCTCTGTTTCCATCTCGGGCAACCACCTAGAAACCGATATCCATTTCAAGCCCACCGACTCCCACAGCTACCTAGAATACACCTCGTCCCACCCATCTTCCTGCAAAAATGCCATCCCCTATTCCCAATTCCTTCGCCTCCGCCGCATCTGCTCCCAGGATGAGGCATTCCACTCCCATACATCTCAGATGTCCTCGTTCTTCAAGGACCGCAACATTCCCCCCCCCCCCCCGCAGTGGTCGAGAAAGCCCTTGACCCTGTCTCCGCATTTCCTGCAACTCATCCCTCACACCCCCTCCCCGCAATAACAACCAAAAAGAATCCCCCTCGTTCTCACGTACCACCCCACCAACCTCCGGATCCAACGCATCATCCTCCGACACTTCCGCCATCTGCAATCCGACCCCACCACCAAAGACATTTTTCCCTCCCCACCTTTGTCCGCTTTCCGGAGGGACCACTCTCCGTGACTCCCTTGTCCGCTCCACACTCCCCTCCAGCCCCACCACACCCAGCACTTTTCCTGCAGCTGCAGGAAGTGCTACACCTGCCCCCACACCACCTCCCTCACCCCCATCCCAGGCCCCAAGAAGACTTTCCACATCAAGCAGATGTTCACCTGCACATCTGCTAATGTGGTATACTACATCTGCTGTACCCGTTGTGGCCTCCTCTACATCGGGGAAACCAAGCGGAGGCTTGGGGACCACTTTGCAGAACAGCTACGCTCGGTTCGCAATAAACAACTGCACCTCCCAGTCGCGAACCATTTCAACTCTCCCTCCCGTTCCTCAGATGACGTGTCCATCCTGGGCCTCCTGCAGTGCCACAACGATGCCACCCGAAGGCTACAGGATCAGCTACTCATATATTCCGCTTGGGAACCCTGCAGCCCAATGATCAATGTGGATTTCACAAGCTTCAAAATCTCCCCTCCCCCAACCGCATCCCAAAACCAGCCCAGCTCGTCCCCGCCTCCCTAACCTGTCCTTCCTCTCACCTATCCCCTCCTCCCACCTCAAGCCGCACCCCCATTTCCTACCTACAAACCTCATCCCGCCCCCTTGACCTGTCCGTCCTCCCTGGACTTACATATCTCCTCCCTACCCCCCCCACCTACACTCACCTTTACTGGCTCCATCCCCGCCTCTTTGACTTGTCTGTCTCCTCTCCACCTATCTTCTCCTCTATCCATTTTCTATCTGCCTCCCCCTCTCTCCCTATTTATTTCAGAACCTCCTTCCCCTCCCCCATTTCTGATGAAGTGAGGAGGCCTGAAACGTCAGCCTTCCTGCTCCTGTGATGCTGCTTGTCCTCCTGTGTTCATCCAGCTCTACACCTTGTTATCTCTACCATTAACTCTACCTATGTGTCTCATTATTTTATAAATTTCTATAAGGTCTCCTCTCGACTTCCCGCATTCCAACAAGAAAACTCCCAGCCTTTCTTTATAGCTCAAACCTTCTGTACCCAGCATCGTCCTGGTAAATCTCTTCTGAACCCTCTGCAGCTTGATGATATCCTCCCTCTAACTGGGTGACCAGAACTGGACACAGTATTCCAGAAGAGACCTCACCAGTGTTCTGTACGACCTCAACACGACTTTCCAATTCCTATGCTCAAAGGACTGAGCAATGAAGGCAAGCGTGCCAAACACCTTGATAAAACACCCTGTCTATTTGTGATGCAAACTTCATGAATTATGTACCTGAATCCCAACATTCCTGTGTTCCACAACACTGCCCAGGGCCCTACCGTTAACTGTATGAGCCCTACCCTTGTTTGTTGTAGTTTCTACTTTTCTTTCTGGATGGTCATATTTGACTTGTAACACTTAACTTTTCCTCTCCTCAAATGCTGCCAGAACAGTTGACAACTTCTAGCATTTATTTTTCTCCCCAGATTTCCAATGTCTTCAGTATTTTGTTTTTATTAAAACCTCATTTAGAAAGTCATTTGGTGGTACAGAAGTTGTGTGCTGCTGGAAAAAAAACCTGATTTTGTCAAAGCTTTTGGTCTTGTATTCATCAGAACAGCTTGTAAGAAATGTTCAGTCAAAGAGAAAATGGTATTTATGTTCACCATGTTGCAGTCCTGCTCTACCTTCTCTCCATTGACCTAGCTTTGGTATATTCATCCTAAATAACTCTTTGCGACAAAACTATACTACCATTTAAATTCTTGTTGGTTGACAGCAAGAATCTAGTGTTAATCAGTTTCACTTTGTTGATAACTTTATTTTAAATGCTTATTCAAGGATATTATGCAACATTTTCCTCTCCGTCTTAAATCTGTGATGCCTTGTTGGCCACAAGGCATTGCGAATTAACAGAATCTTTTGAGTATAACCTGCTCAAGGCAATGGTATCTAAAATTGCAATGGAGCTCTTGATCAATGCAACTAAATACAACTTGCAAAGTTTTGGTTAAAACCTTGCAAAATCTTTTGGTTATTTTGCTGCATGATACATTTCATGTATCCATTCAAGCAGCATGTAACCTTGATTGAAAAAGATTGACCATGTTTTTCATTATCTTTTGGGACTTGCAGTACTCTTATCATACAGTAATGCAAATATACAAACCAGCAATTCCCTCAAGTGAATTTGAATCATACATAGCCATCAATCATGTTTGAATTTATTGAGTAATATTATTTCACTAGTTATTCTCTAACCATTTATCCAGATTCTTGCTTGCTTCTCTTGTATATGTAATAGATGTTCCGTCTATAGATAACAATTGTATGTAACTTCATTTTGAGGCAAAATAAAATGCACTTTCCACCTAATGGCTTGGAATGGGCTTTGAATATCCATGTATAATTCGTAAGTTGTTGCAATTTGGCAACTTTTATAGAAGTGGCATCCATTTCAACCACTTACCTGACTGGAATTGTTTAGTAATTTCAGAAGAGGAAAATATTGAAACTTACTAATAGCGTTTTTATTTCTACATTTTTTTTTTGTTAGCATCTCAAATTGTGATGCCATGTCTGTTTTGAAATCTGAGTTTTTTTTGTCTTCGTTCTGTAAAGATTAATTATTGAAGAATTTACAAATGCAGAGATAAACTTTTATTGTTATCACCCTCAAAAAAGAAACTGTACAGTCAATTCTCAATAAATGCTCGCAAGGAGAGCATTTGATATTCTAGATATCATTAACGAGCAATCTAGTTGCAAATTCAGGGCATTGTGAATGTTTGTGGGAGAAGTAACTTTCTGCCATCAAATGTAGTATGAGACACTTTACAATGTCTCATTAATTTTTCCGTACAGCTTTGTCTTTATGATCACAATGGTGGGGTAGCTACTTGTTTTTCACGTGAAATGGCCCATCTTTTTAAGTTGCTTCTTGAAACTGACGTTGATTAATAGCTGTTCAGTCATCAGTCCTTAACACTCGTGGCTCAATATCAAATTATTGTGGGTATTGGCTTTGTGATATGCTGTGGCATGTTTTATTACTTTAAACGTGCTGTATAAATAAAATTGTTGTTGACTGATGTTGTCTTTAGGTATTACAGCATATTTCCAATTTATGCAGCCTGATTGCTTTGACAATAGGAAAAGCCTGTATTACCACTAACAAATAATGAAGCGTCAAGTTAATTGGCTAACTAATGAACATGAGCATTATGGTCACATTTTTTTTGTTTATTCAGAGGTATGGTGGCAAATGTATTAAGAGTATTGGTGTTAAAATGGATAACTGGAATCCAGTGATGTTTTAATACGACTTCAAAGGAGACTGTGTGGCATAATGATGATGTCACTGGATTGGCAATTCAGAACCCCAGACCAACGTTTGGAGGATATCGGTTTGAATCCGGCCGTGACAGATGGTGAAAATTGAATTCGTTCAAATCTGGAATAAAGAGCTGGCCTAATGTGATGTAACCATTGTCCATTGTTATGTTAAAAAAGAGACGCTCTGGTTCATAAATATCCTTTTGGAAAGGAGCTCTGTCCACGCCTGATCTGGCTTACATGTGACTTCAGTCCAACAGCAATGTAATTGATTCCTCACCATCCTCTGGGCATTGAGAGAGAGGTCGTAAATGCTGGCCCAGCCAGCATTCTCTCATCCTGTGAACATTTTTAAAAATTTAAAAGGAACAGATTCACTCTTCCAAGGCACACTTGTCATTCTGAAATACTTAGTTTGTTCTAGGGATGTGCACAAGGCTTTTATTAACTCCAACTGGGCCTGGCATTAAGTTTCAGTAGTTAAGTAGTGGTCATTCACGTCAGTATGAAAGAATTGAAGGCTAATGTGGAGTCATGGTGTATAACTGTGATAATTCACTGCACAACATTTTGTTCTAGTTTCTTTTAAAGCAGCTCCTTGAATATATGTGCTTTGTTTTTTTTTATCTTTCACATATGCGTATTAACGTAAAATTGAAATCCAGCTTTGGTAAGAATGGATATAAATAAGTATGGAGTCTCTTTGATAGTTTAGCCGATGTCATTTATAACTGATTGGCCTCAGTGAAGTAAATTGTCCCTAAAAATTGAAATTTATGCAACAAAATTCTGAGGTAAGCAATTAATCCAGAGCTCTAATCAGACTTGACCAGTTTTTTAGTGCAATGCTATTTAAAGTTGCTGGAATAGTCTACCATTATGTTAAGTACATTACACGTCAAATTGATCTTCAGATTTGTGTGCAAATAAATTCCTAATTATTTAATGACCGTAGATTGTACATGCACTGACAGTAGATATTTAGCATTTAGCACCAGTAACATTTTGACATTGGCAAGAAAGTGTGATTCAGAACAGTGGGAACAACTTTGTTTAGCTTAATGTTTTGGCCAACAGAGAATCTTGGAATCAGTACAGCATGGAAGCAGGTCATTCAGCCCATTGAGTCCACACTGACCCTCCAAGAAGAAGCCCACCCAGACCCACCTGCCTACCCTATCCCTGTAACCCTGCATTTCCCATGGCTAATCCATCTAGCCTGCACAAGTCTGGACACTATGGGCAATTGAGCACGGCCAATCCACCTAATCTACACATCAATAAAATCAGTTGAATTATGATGAAAGAAATGCATCTCTCTCAAAATCTTGTGTGCAATTAATGACCCTTTTGATCTTAGCAGAAGTGTTTTCTTTCCTGAACTATCATGCCACCAAATCCGCAGCAGTGTGCCCCCCCACCACCACCTAAATGCTGGGCTTTGAATGTTTAGACAGATCTAATCGATGAGGTTCTCAGCTCCCTTTCACACTGTGAGTGGGAAGAAAAACAACCTGACAATTTTTCACCAGCTTAGCAAACAGAAAGCATGAAATCCTTTTAAAAATTTGATCCTCTTATCCCAGTTCTGCCAGTAAGTATCCTCCCCTACCCATTTCAAAGTAAACAAAGATGAAGGCAGGGCACCTGTTAATGACACGTTGCCTTTGTTGTAATCTGTTTGGCCCAGTATAATGAGCAAGGAAGTTCTGATGCCAATCTAACTAGATTGGAGCCACTTTGTCCTTAAACTGCCACTGAGGCCAGTGTGAGTCCACACAGAATTTAGCTATTATAGATGGTCAGTACAAAACTGATGCAACAATTTGGTAATTCTGTTTTTTTTAAATTAAGGAACCGCTTTAGTTTTATTGCTGCTGCTGACTGTCAATTTATTGTCTATAATTAATGTATTAAGGTACCTTAATGACTGATACAGTTAGCATCGTAGTTCAAATTGGTGTGTTGAGGCTAAAGGGGGTCTAGAATTATTGCCCTAATTTGAGACTAATAAATCTTTTTGCATTATATGATCAAAATCTTGAGACAAATAATACAATCAGCGTGTTCTTGAAATGTGTAAGTAATTTGAATAATTTAATTTTGAGCATCTGTAAAATGGTGAAAAATTTATAGCATGTGGATGTAATTGATAATTAATGGGCACCTTTTATTGTGTACAATTTAGGTGTAATTGGCTGCAAGTTCTTTTCTAAATAGCTAGCACTAGAAGAGGTGATGGCTTCGAATAGAGCAACTAAAGAAATAGTCGAAGTGCCCGTGAAAGCCAGTGCAACAAACCTCAAAACAGCCCAGTTAAATGCAGATTTAATGAACACAATATTACACTGCCATCTCCCCACTCTAGGGGCAATTCTAGATGTAGAACTTTTTGAAATGCAGCAGATATGTAGGTATGAACAATGACCGAACAACTAAGAATGTTGACCTAGTCTGACTAATAACCTTGCCATGTTTGTAAATGTTGTGTCAGAAACAACCTAGGTCATGATGGTCTGGCTGTAGGGATGGAAGCCAGGTGTTGCCTTCGAGTATTGCTGGGCATGAAAATGGAATTGTACTGCATTTAAATAGAGGAGCCAAGCTGATGGTCAACTCGTTGTTAGAGTTGAAACTATCACTGATATTCTCAACATTGGCCAGTAGAAATTGACTTTCAAGTAGATTACAAGGACAAAGGCAGAATAAGAGCACCAACTCTTAATGCTCATTCGGCAAGCCAGTGTGTATTTAGTGGGCTCCTGCTGCCCAGTGATGCTTCTGCAATTCTATGAAGCATTTTCATACCAATCTAGAGGAGTAGTATGACTCTCCACTGTTTGCACAAACACAAGATAACAGCGTAATAAAAGTAATCATAGGACTTTGTATAGGACTTTGTTTCGACCACATTTGGAATACTGCGTACAGTTCTGGTCGCCACATCACCAAGAGGATGTGGATGCTTTGGAGAGGGTACAGAGGAGGTTCACCAGGATGTTGCCTGGTATGGAGGGCACTTGCTATGAAGAGAGGTTGAGTAGCTTAGGATTATTTACATTAGAAAGACAGAGGTTGAGGGGGGACCTGATTGAGGTCTACAAAATCATGAGAGGTACAGACAGGGTGGATAGCAAGAAGCTTTTTCCCAGAGTGGGGGACTCAATTACAAGGGGTCACGATTTCAAGGTAAGAGGGGAAAAGTTTAAGGGAGATATGCGTGGAAAGTTCTTTATGCAGAGTGTTGTGGGTGCCTGGAATGCATTGCCAGTGGAGGTGGTAGAGGCGGGCACGATAGCGTCATTTAAGGTGTATCTCGACAGATACATGAATGGGCAGGGAGCAGAGGGATACAGATCCTGGGAAAATAGGTGACAGGTTGAGACAGAGGATCTGGATCGGCCCAGGCTTGGAGGGCCGAAGGGCCTGTTCCTGTGCTGTAATTTTCTTTACTCTTTATATGAGTGTTGTTGTAAAAAGCAAAGAAAAAAATAAAGTTGCCGTTGGACGGATTGAGAGCGAATGTTGTTCTGTGCCAAACTGTTCCAATGCCAGGACTCCTGCACATTGAACGACTTCAAAGTCAGTTTGCCCTAGTTTTAAAAATTGTAGTGCCATATGGAATTATGAGAAAATAATGACCGTAGAGCAGAGAGGGGAATTTATGGACATACTTTCTGAAATGGCAATTCAGCTCCAGATTTCCAGAAAGGAAGTGTTTTTATTCTTTTTGCCAGGGAAAATTGCCCTCTGGTAGTTACCGTAGCAATAAATTTGGTGACTGCAGAGCTCAACCATCTTGTCTTGTTTGAAGGTAAGGGCTCTATAATTTTTTATTCCACTCGTTAGTCTCAAGAGTCATTGCCAGCTTTAAATGTAACTGGTGTTTATTGAAGAATTGCCTTTAACTTTTCATTCTTTACCTGGTATGTTGGAGCAGAGGAAAAATTAATTTGGAAAATCCCAACACTTTGTCTTAGGAGCCAATACGCGAAGACGTTGTCAAAAATGTAAGCTAACCACGATAATAAACTTGCCATAAATTTGAATGTCACAAAAAATGGATCTTCATGCATTCAAGCTGGTAGGGAGCCTTGGTGCTAGGCATAAGGAAATGGAATTTGACTGACTGTTGACATCGTGGTGAAGACCAAAGGCCAACAGTTTTTCTTAACGTGTAGCCATATTGCACTACACTAATAATTAGTCTGCTTCTCATCAAGCATTAAAATCTGCAAAAAGTTAATCATTCAAAATAACTACTCTTTTTAGTTTCCATGTAATAAACACACTCAAACAGGAATGAAATGGTATGGAACATGATTGCTTGTGCCATCTCCTGATATAATGGACAGATATAAAGGAATCAAACAATAGTTAATTTTATGCTTTGATCACGAACTAAAAACCCTGTTGTAGTGCCCATCACCAAGGATGCTGATGTATGTAACTTGTGTGTTGCATTTAGCTGATTTATAGTAAGTCCTATTCCTTCTAGTTCAAAGGACAGTGCTTGCACCCACACAGTTCTCGTGAGATTGCACACTTCTTTTAAATGTTGGGATCTAAAAAGGCACTAATCAGAGTTTGGTCAGGGCTTTTAAAAGGAAATTAGATTGGCATTTGAGAAGAGAAAATTGTAAACCTGGAAAGAGAGGCTAGAAGAGCAGGATTACCCGAGTTGTTCTTGAGAGGACTGGCACAGACACAACTGATGTCTTTTTCTGCCACAGCCGTTCTTTGTTTCGGTTTCTGAAAAAAATCATTGTGTTTATCCCTGAAATTAATCGTAGAATCATATCAACAATTGACTAAATATTTGAATTGTGTACGAATTGGCTGAGATGTTATAAACTAGATTATTCACATGGCCAACAGAAATAAATGACACTGGCTTCAATTTGGGTTACCCATCTCCTTGACCTATCACCTCTTCTCACCTCTAAAAAGAAAGCTACAGGTCTAAATTATGCACTTTCATGTCAAAGCAAATAATATTTCCTTAAATCCCATTGCTGTAGACCACATTTCTACCCTACAGGCACACTTTTCTAAACATCCCACTGGCCAGATTGGATTCCTGTTTGGAAGAGAATGGAATTCTGTCATTTTTAATATTATCTTTCACTCTTGCTCCGACTTTACTTCTGAACACAGCTCAGTACAGCAGAATGTTTTTAGCGAGTTCTAATAATCTAATCCATGGTTTTGAATGTTCCTAATTTTAGTAATTCACCAGATCTTTCAAAATTTGACTTCTTGGAAGCTTTGGCCACAGACTAATTATTGATGAATTTAGCTCATTTGCTTTTTGAGATTCTGTGAATAAAATCAAACGTGTGCAAAACATGCTTTAGTTAAACATTGTGATCTAAGCACTTTTGCACTTTGTGTGCATTCTGCTGTACAAAATCAGTTTAATTGTGATCTTTGTGGTATTGTACCAAGATTAAACAACTGGAGCGCATACCTAATGATTTCAAGTGTAATGTGATGTACGTAAGCATTAGTCATAGTACAACACATGGCCTGAACTATTATTTGATAAGTGTTTTACCTTGTTATGATAGATTAATCGCTGTTGCTGATATCCAAATTAATTTTTATCATATCAGATTATAATAGCCTACATTTTGCAGAGTGAAGCCCAGAATATTTTACTTCAAAATAGCCTTGCTCTCTGATCACACAAATTCCATGTAGGAATTTATTCGGCCAGAACAAGTGATGAACCTGCTAAATACCAATTAGCAGTACAGTGGTGTCCATCATTTCACATGACCTATCTCTATTTAAAAAGTAATTTGCAATTCTTCAGATGGAGAAGTGGAACTCTATAATACAAAATGGAAAATAAAATTTAAATAATGAGCTAATTCCACTGGGGATATTTATTGTTTTAATTTAATATTGTTTTTACAACAAGAAGATAAATCTGAATCTTTGGAAACAGCAATTTTTGTGTTCACCTTCCCCCTCAATGAAAATCATGAATTTACAACAAAGGATTCCAGTTGTTGACTGAAATTTCGTATTTGCAGTTAGCCACTCGATTAACAATTACACTCATTTGGACAGTCCTATTCAACGGGAATCTCAATTTCTGCTACTGAGGTTGGTTAAGAGACAAGTGAGATTGTATGTTTTCTCTATGAACTAAGAGACTAGTAGTCAGCCCATTTTGGTGTGCCTACTATTAGAAAGTAATGTGCTTCTTTCTTATTGAAGTTAGATTCTGAAGATGATGGATGTCTGTTGCTGCATATCAATGCTTTCTCCATCTATTGCGGATAGTGCCTCCCAGACTCAGTTGACCATCAAATAGATGTATTGAAAAGTTCTGTTTACTCTGTCTAACGATTAACTTCCGCTCCTAGTATTGAACAAACATTCCCCAGAAATGGGGTGTACACCTTGCCACCTGCCAGAACCCCTCCTGGGCTCCGTGACATTTTTATGTAGCATTTAAGCAGCAGGTTATGCTTCTAAATGTAAAATTACATGGAATGACTGGTGCAGAAATGGATCACTTGGCACAACTATCCACAACAGTTCCATGTGAGCTTCCTTGTAACCTTTTCACTGAACCTGATCAGAGTACTTTCTATTCCCTCTCACTGTCGTGAGTTCATGAGCCTCTTTAAATTCACTTTGTGGTAGTACATTTCACAATTGGATAATTTTCTTTCTAATTTTCCTGTTTCATTTACTAGTGACCCCACTGAACTTGTGACACCTAACTTTGCTTTCCCCCTTGTAAGTGGAAACATCATCCACATGCCTACCTTTTCTAACCTGAATTTATCTTTTACAAATCACTCCTCAAACCTGCTGTTTTCTAGAGAAGCACACTACAGCCTGGTCAATATTTCCTAATACATCTAACCCCTCAGTTCATCTTGGTAAATAGGTTTTTTTTGTTTTTTTTTTAAACATTGCCACATCGTGATTTCCTTTCTTTTTCTACTCAAATATCTCTTTTATAATGGTTAATGTGCAAGGCTTTGGACCCTAACCTAACTATAAAATTGTGAGGTGAATTATTCCTAGAATGTTGAAATGGTGCTGAGAATAGCCAATTGACTATGCTATGCACCAGTTCTACTGAAATAGTGACAGTGAAACCTCTAGTGATTTGAAGTGTGCATGTTCTTAATGCTGACTGCTCTTAACAGCATTGTTGAATTATATTCAAGGTAGGAAGCTTACATTGTCAATGTCAACAAGGAAATGTTTGTAAAACTTCAACAGCAAAATGGACGTTGCTGGTTGACACTTGATGTTAATGCTAGATGATTTAAATAACTCATTTTGTTCCACCACATGACAGCTCACATCCAGCCTATGCATCTGAGGACCCTTTACGACTTTTGAATCATTGTGCCCCATGTCGCAGCTGAAGTGTTACTCTGAATCTGCAGGATGGAATTGTTTATGTACATTGTGGTGAAGTGGCCTTCACACATTTTTCTCAACCAATACTTCCACCTGTTCGAACTGAACCATGATACTTGACCAGTTCAGTTGTCGCTAGGAAAGCTGACCAAGAAAATCAATAACTTAGACAGTTCAGAGAATGCAGGTTTTGTGACGGACCGTAACATGCAATGTACCATGCATTTGTGAATTGTCAAGATGTCCAGTCAACATACTGTGATCCCTGTGCTGGCCATTGACACAGTTTTAGCCGCCTTTGCAGCCAAGAGAAGGTTTTTATGTAGTGGAGAGCCTTTAAGGTGTCTGAATAAGAAGGACACAACAAATCATAGTGAGAAAACAATAGCCCCCCTCATTGCTATATGAGGCTAAACAAAACTGAAGCTTTGAGTTACCCCATTCTTAGTATTGTTAAAATAATGGATATTTAAATAGTCATCAAAATGTTAGGGTAACTAAGGCTGGATTTTGCATGCTTTTGTTCTAATGGTTTAAATTGCAGAATTTCGTCAACTTGAACACTGTCGATGATTGATTGGAGTGCTGGAAAATGGGATTTGAATAGATAGATGTTTGATTAATGGTGCAGGCATAATTAGCCAAAGTGTCTATTTGTGTGCGCTGTAAAAACACTATCTCTATGATAATGGCTGATGATGTCAATTGACTAGTTTTACAGTAGCTTGAAAGCAAAGCATCGTCTGGATTACTGAGTGAACTCTCCATTCTACCTGAAATTACCAAGGTGGAAATGTTATGTGGGAGATAAATTGGAGGGATAATTTGGGCTCTGGTTCAGCCATTTTGAAATTAAGTTGAAAACGGACCACCAAAGCCTAATAAAGATAATCTGTGATTGGTTAGATTTAACCCAAAGCTTTATTGACTAGATTCTCTGCTATGTTGTTTTGCCTTTTTGCCTGTTGTGTCTCTTCAGTTCTGATTCTCCAGTGCCCTTTTGTCTATTCATCTAAGCAAATGTTTACTTCAAGAATCTTTCTGATTGCTCAAGAGAAGCCAACATAACTAAAATCCTACAATGCAGACAGCCATTTATTCCACTGTGCCTGTGAATGAACTATTCAATTAGATCCTTACCCTTGAGACAAGTGTTTACTGAATTTCCCTAGGCAAGATATTATTCAGTCTGCCTGTACTACCTGTCAAGCAGTGTACTTCTGATAATAACAACATACATACCTTTCTTAAAAAAAAACATTCTCTTCATCTCGCCTCTGGCGTCTTTGCCAGTTGCCTGAAATTTGTGACCAACCCTTGAGAAAAGTTCTTTATAGGATTTTTCAGTTTGTGGTAAACTAAAGAAATGTATATACCCTAAAAGAGACAAGTTTTGACAGTGGTTGTAAGGCATATAGTTAGCTTGTTCCATTATTCTAATTTGTTTTCAGATTAAAACTGTATCCAAGTCTGAGTCATGTTGATAGCTCTTCATCTGTCTCTTCCACATATTTAGTTAATTTAATTGTTTTGCTGAAACCCACATTGTATTTCAATAATGTAATTCTACCAGTTGCATTTGTATTTTAGTAATTTCCTTCTGCCAGATTAAGAAAATCTAAATCATGCTTACCTCATTAGTGATGTTTGTCAGGCAGAAATAAACATGGCATTATATTAGTCCCAGGTTGCTTTTGCCATGCAATTTACTCTTGGAAAGAAATCCGATCAGTTCATTGGAAGCTGCAGATGAATTACAAAATGCAACAAAGACCCAGTTAATTGGCTCAGAAACTCAAATGTCCAGCGTTTTAATTTGTGATTATTTCTCAATCTGTGCGGCTAACTTGAAATTGGCAAGAAGCATGAATACTTAGAATGTAGCATTTTCTACTTGCTTCTCAGTATGTGGAGATCAAATTTTACTGTTTGCAGATGGAGTTACCCATTGTAAAAACACTGCATGAATGCTTTCATTTAAATATTAATAAATTTATAGCTCCAGCATATGCTACCATTATGCAATTTAGAACGAACTAAGCCAAGCCACTGCAATCAACAGAGCTAGGATCTAACTAATTCGAAGTGGCCTTTTTTCCAGGAAACAATAATGTTTTCTTCTTCCAAGCCTTCTCCACTGAATTGATCTTGGGGTGATGCAAAATGGTATCTGGTCTCCAAGGGTTAACTGATGAGAAATGACAAACTAGGATTTTATTCCTAGAAAGTTAGGGTAATTTGATCAAAGTTTTCAACATATTAAGGAGGACAGACAGGTGAATACAGAGAAATGATTTCTGTTGCCTGGGGAAGTCTGGGAAGGAGGAGAGGCATAGTTGAAAAATTAGAACCAGAACTTCCAGAAATTTGTCGTAGAATCAGTGTGGTAGAGGCTCAGAACTCTGTCCACAAACAACAATTGATGCCAGAACTCTTGTTAATGTTAAATGTGAGATTGTTGGATTTTTGTCAACCAAAAAGATTAAGGAATATCTAACAAAGATGGATAATGTGGAGCTACACTGTAGATCAGCTATAATCTCATTGAGTGGTGGACAGACTCGAGATGTGAGATGCCCCTCTCCTCGTCTTTTATTCCTGTAATTGTAACTTGCAGAAATTGCATATCTGATACATTCAACTTGTTCAACAATATTAAAGATAACTTATTCTTAAATCAAGACAACGAAAATACTGTAATTTGATTCCTGGAAGTCATTCACAACAATAACTTGCATTCCTGTAGTACTTGTAACACAGTAACATGTCCCAAGGCACTTTGCAGTCAAAAAATACTTAGTGCATTTGTATTTACTCTCTTCTTCCAGACATAACCTAAATAGGCATCAAAAATGATGTTTCATCTTTGATTCGACCTAATCACCACGCGAACTGAATGCAAGGGCAAATACCCAAAACAGATGCTCCCCTACTTGGCATTCAGCCTTGATAGAATATTGGAGTTTGGCCTTCCTGTGCACTCAGAACTAATTCAATAGTCTCCTGTTGGTTTAATGTTATCCTTCAGTTGCTGAACTTGTTTGGTGAAGTGGTTCTGGCTGCATTTTGATGAATAGTTTGATTGTGGAGGTTCAGAGAGATTCAGTAATGAGGTTGATAATACCTATAGCATTCAGGTATTTTTAAACCTCTTGCAGAAAACAGGTCATCACTTCATCCCACAAAGGCAAATGCATACCTTCCATTCAGTGACGGAGGTTCACACTATTATTATACTGATTTGAGAACATTTTACGTGGTCTAAGTTCAAGACCCACGTGCTGTAGAAATGTTCAGTCAGACAATAATTACCTTCTGAACCTCCAGCGATCTTGTGCAGTAGCAGTGTCCCTACCACTGAGTCAAGAGGCTCTGATTCAAGCCTCAACTGCTTTAGAGTGTGTAATAGCATCCCTGGACAGGTTGATTAGAAAATATCCACCTTGACAAACTCCAACTGTGATGCCCTATGACTGAGATGAATGATCTCCTAACAATTACCATTTTCTTGTGTTTCTGTATTGATTCCTCTTCAATATATGCCAACAACTTAACTGCATTCTCATTTCTGGATTAATTAATTCTGCGTCACCTGCCCTGTTATGACCAGATGAGAAGGGGTGAATAGGCTGCCTTCTCTTTAATCTCCCAATTTGGCTGTGACCAAAATTTTTAAATTGTTTTTGGCGTGCAGCCGCATCATACTTCAATCAAAATGCCATGCTAGTCAAAATTGAGGATCTAATTGCAAGATATTTTTACTTAAAGTGAAATGGAGAATTTTTGCTGTTTACTAACCATGAGAAAAAGAATGGAAAGGGGCATAATTTATGCAGATTTAAAATAGGAAGTATGTCTTGTACAAAAAGGAAGATCATGAATAGGCCATTTTAAAAAGTCCATAAATTCCTTGGTTGAGTTTTAACCTGAGAGAGTATTTGCATAACTACTGAATGAAAACAAGTTGCTGGAAAAGCTCAGCAGATCTGGCAGCATCGATGGAGAACAATCAGTTAACGTTCAGATCCAGTGACCCTTCTTCAGAACCAATGGCAGCCAGGAAAATGTCAATTTCGATGTAGAAGATGGAGTGGGGTGAGGGGTTAAGGTGTAAAACAATAGGTGGGGATACAGCCCAAAGAGAGAAGAACAGTTGGATAGACAAAGGAGTTGATTATGATCTGGCTAGGAGCTGTGAATGGACACTGTTAGCCATTACACAACCTATTGTTAGTGACTATGTGATAACAAGGCCTGGTGTGTGGGGAAATAGTAGGAACTGCAGATGCTGGAGAATCCGAGATAACAAGGTATAGAGTTGGATGAATACAGCAGGCCAAGCAGCATCATAGGAGCAGGAAGGCGGATGTTTCGGGCCTAGACCCGGGGCTAGGACATGGGAGAGTTTAGGCCCTAAAATGATTGAACTCCGTATCGAGTCCAGAGGGGTGCAGGGTCCCCAAGCGGAAAATGAGGTGTTGTTCTTCTGCTTGTGTTGAGCTTCGCCTGAACACAGCAGTAATCCCGAGACACAGATGTTGGCCAGGGAACAGGGTGGTATGGTAAAGTGGCAGGCAACAGGTAGCTCAGGATCTTTTTTGCAGGCATAACATAAATGTTCCGTGAAGCAATCACCTAGTCTGCTTTGATTCCCCAATGTAAAGGAGACCACATTGTGAGCAGCGAATGCAGTAGACTAGATTGTCTGAAATGCAGGCAAAATGTTGCTTCACCTGGAAGGTATGTTCGGGCCCTTGGAGACTGGGGATGGAGGAGGTGGTGGAAATGGCAGCTGGTGTTGTTGTGAATGTGGATGCTGGTGGGTTGGTAGGTAAGGACAAGGGAACCCTGACACTGTTGTGGGACGGAAGGGAAGGGGTGAGGGCGGAAGTGTGGGAGATGGGTCGGACCCGGTTGAGGGCCCTGTCAACGTTGGTGCTGGGGAATCCTCCGTTGAGGAAGAAAGTAGACATTTTGGAGGCTCCCTTATTGAAGTTGGCCTCATTGGAACATATGCGACAGAGACTGAGAAACTGGGAGAATGGAATGGAGTCATTACAGGAAGCAGGGCGCGAGGATGTGGGAGTCAGTGAGTTTATTGTGGATATTAGTGGCCAGTCCATCTCCAGAAATGGAAACCGATGACGAAGGGAAGGGAGGAGTCAGAGATAGACCAGGTGAAAGTGAGGGCAGGGTGGAAATTGGAAACGTAATCTATGAACTTTGCCAATTCCGGATGAGAGAGAGGAACAGTACCAATGATATATCATTTGCTGTATCGGAGAAGAAGTTGTGGGTAGGGGCTGGAGTAGGACTGAAACAAGAAATATTCCATGTACCCCATAACCAGACAGGCATAACTGGGGCCCATGTGGGTACCCATGGCCCACCCCTCTGACCTAAAGAGGGTGAGGATGAGCTCAGCCAAGTGGAGGTGGGTGGTGGTGAGTGGGGACGGTTCAGGCCTTTGTCCAGGAAGAAGCGAAGAGCCCCGACACCATTCTGGTAGGGGATGGTCATGGAAAGGGATTGCACGCCCATGGTAAAGAGGAGGCCACTGGAGCCTGCAAACTGGGAACCCTGAAACTGGCATAAAGCGTCAGAAGAGTCATGATGTACGTGGGCAGTGACAGGACCAGGGAGAAAAGACTGAGTCAAGGTAGGAAGAGATTTGGGGTAGGAGCAGGCTGAAATAATGGGTCTGCCTGGGCAGTCTTGTTTGTGGATTTTTGGAAGGAGGTAGAAGCAAGCTGTGCGGCTCTAGGGGACTATTGGCTTGGAGGCAGTTGTGGGGGACATTACCAGAACACAGTCCAGTCCATCATGCAAACCAGCCTTCCGTGCATTTGACTCCAGCTATACTTCTCACACAGTCTTGGGAAAGTACCTTGCATGATCAAATACCCCTCCCACCCCGGTTATACTCACTTCCACCCTCTTCCATCAGGCAGAAGATAAAGAAGTTTGAATACACGTATGAATAGATTGAAGAACAGCTTCTTCACAGCTGTTATCAGACTTTTGACTCGCTCTTGCTCTGTCTACACTTTTCTGTGGTTGTAACACTGTATTCTGCACTCTGTTCTGCTACTATGCACTTTGTATGATACGATCTGCCTGTATAGCGCACAAAATAAGACTTTACTGTATCTCAGTACAACAATAAAAACCCACTTAAAGCTACTCAGATTTGTGCAGCACAATCTTTGGGATACCCAAGCAATATTGGATCCAAAGATGAGCAAACCTCCTGAACCTCTTAGATGTAGATGCCTCATGACAAGTTCTGTCAGCCAGTTTTGTAAAGATACAGCTCGTTAAAAGTAATAACGACAAAGCATGTATCTCACTAATCGATAGAAGCCATTATAGATGTTTATGGACCGGAGAGTATGTTTAGGTGAACCAATACTCATGAATACTTCAGTGTAATTAGTACCTGCATTCTTGCTCTGTTAACCTCAAGTTACCCAAAGCAGGGCAGCTCTATCTTAACTCTCTTCCCTGTTATTACATATTGACCTATGTTGGCTTCTGGTCAGCAACATGACGACTTTTAAAATTCTTGTCCTTTTTTTTTCAAAACCCTTCATGGTCTTGCCTCTCTTTCTTTACTCTACTCTCCAAGCTTTTCCGACTCTGTCAGGTTTTGTTTTGTAATGCTCCATGTGAAGTGGCTTGGAGAGTTTAATTTTGTCAAAGGTCTGATATATAAATTTTATTGTTGCTGTCTCGCCAACCTGGCAGATGTATTTTGTGGATGGAGGTTGTTTCTCCTCTTGATCCCATGTCACTTGTAGGAGCTAGTGAAAGGAATTCTGGCAAGTATGTGCGAGTACCAGAACTGTGTTTGCACCATCTTTGACTCAGCAGCTGAGGCTGAAATCCCAGTCCAGACTTTAACTAGACCCACTTTATTCCACTAGGAGTTTGGCCAGGCAAAGTTTCCAGTTGGAAAGCAAGGATTGCCTCAGTCTCTGCAGACTGTTACCTTTCTGATATCCAGTAGCTCTGCTAACACCTCACAAAGAAAGGGAGAGGAATGTTGTTGGAGAACCCCACCTAATTGAAAAGGAAGTGCGCTCCAGCTTCTGAGCAGCCTCTATGCCATTCGAGAGTTTGTAAATCTTCAAACCCCTCCCAAGAAAACGGAGAAGGGAGATACTGTCCAAAGGAATGTGTAAACTTTTATTTTTGCACAAATCTATTTGTGGCGAGGAATACTGTTTTCCTGCTGATATTTGTTGGATCCAAAATTCATGGGGGTTCTGGCTTACTGAGTCTAAACATAAAACGTGTATGGTGCGCCACAAATCATTTAAGTGGTTTAGCGAGATGAATGGCCTGTGTGTGGCATTGTGTGTTTATCGTCGAAGCCATTGCCAGCTTGACAGAGTTCCACAAAATATTTTCAATACAAAATTGAATAGAGTGAATTCGCTACAAGAACTCCTGACTTCAGGACAGCTATCAAGTGCCTCTGATCCCAGCCTTCGTTAGAGACAAAAGCATATTGTATACCTATCACCAGATAATATTGCCTACTGAAATGTTGACACTGGAATCTTTCAGGAAAACCGTTTTTAAAAAGTCTTTCTGTATTCCCGATCTGCAATGGAGTATCAACTGGGAATTGCCTCACCCTCGCCTTGGGGAGACCCAGTTTCACAAACAAATAACATGCTCTCCTTTTTGGTGGTGTGGACTGAAGTGTTTCAGGTTCCCTGCCAGTAACAAAGAGTATTGCCAAGTACAGCAGTGACTGCATCCTTTATTCTTTCACGGGATGTGGGTGTAGCTGACAAGGCATGCATTTGTTGCCCGTCCTTAATTTCCCTCAAACTGTATGGCTGGCTATGCTGTTTCAGAGGGTAGATCATGATGAGCCACATCGCTGTTGGTCTGGAGTCACATGTAGTGCAGACTGGGATAGGATGGCAAATTTTCCTCCTTTTAAAGAATATTAGTGAGCCAGACGAGTGTTTGCAACAGTTGTTGATGGTTTCATGATTACTGTTAGAGTAGATTTTTTTTGTTAATTCCAAATTTGTTGATCTACTTCACATTTTACTGTCTGCCGTGATGGGATTCAAACCCGTGCCCCCAGAGCCTGAATAGCTGGCTTATTGGTCCAGGGATAATGCTATCGCTCCACTGCCTCCCTGTACTTTTCAATAGTGGTGGTGCCATATATCCTTTGCAGTGTTTTGTCGTTTTAATACTAGGGGAATGTGTATCATAGACTGGATAACATTTGACATCTTGGAAGCATTTAAAACTGGTTGACTGTTTTCTCAGAAGATAGGCTTCCGTCTGGGAAGGGCACAGACATGAGATAAAGTAGCAATAAAAGCTACTCTGGTATTTTACTTGATGAGATGATCATAGAGGTGACTTTTATTCGATTTCTTGCTTAAAACCTAAACACTGGGTGCAAAGTAATATCCCCTTCAGTTCTTACCATCACCACCACTGTGGTAAGTTTGGTACCAAGGAAGATATTTAATTCAGTGCGGGTGCCATCATCCTCGTAGCTATTTCTGGTTCATTCCCTGTTGGCAAGCCTGAGAAGCTTAAAGTTGTGTTTTCACAATGTATCTTTCTTTTCCAGTTTTATTAGGTCGTATATCATTTTCCTGTTTCATTTTCATTGATTTTGGTACTGCTTCATTTACCTCGTGTGCCGAAAGGGATGAAGGATATGGAAAGAGGGCAGAATTAAAGTATTGAGCTCAATAATCAGCCATGAATGACTGACAGAGCAACAATGAAATGTCAAATGGCCTACTCCAGCTCCGATACTTGAAGTCTCAGTTTCTATTCTGACCTGAATGGTTCAGTGCTCTGGCCATCATTGACGATCATTTTGTTATTGTTTATTATAGATCAAAATCTGAAGGGTCCATTTGCTACCTAAACCAAGCTACCCACGCCAGCAGAGTATCTGTCTTGCTGTGAAACATTGAAGGATCAGTACCTCCTAT
>JAHRHZ010000019.1:20046327-20095471 GCA_024137785.1 Ginglymostoma cirratum
CTTGACCTGCTGTGTTCATCCAGCCCCATGTTTGTTATCTCGGATTCTCCAGCATCTGCAGTACCTTTTATCTCTGATACAACATCACACCTTTTGTCCTTTTAGCGTTATACTGTGCAGAGTTGATCATTTTCATATGATTACAGGAGGATTTGTTTTTGGTTTAATTTTAACATTCTTGAGCTAGTGGACTTGCCTCATTAATGGATGATGGGTGGTGGATACAGTGAATAGGATGCCTATTGAAAGGATTTAGGAAGGAAGGGGAAGCCTTTGTCTTGACAACATGACTTGCAGAGTCCCTCCCTTATGGATTATTTTAGTCATCGTTGTTTTAATATAGATAAACATCGCAGTGAATTTTCTCACCAGTGCCCCAGAAGCAAACAATAACAGATGTAGTGTACTTTTTGAAGGGAAAGTGCGGGCTAGGACACCAGAACAGCGCTCGTTTACATCTTCTCTTCAAGACCCCTTCCATTCCTCTTTTCAGTTTCTTATTTCCAGGCCACATCTCTTTCAGCCTCTTCCTCCCCTTCCCTTGGCTCATGACACTGTTTCTGCTTGCCTCCCTCCACTGACCTAGCAAAAGGTGTAGCACAAGGCAAAAGCCCAGCTCGCTGTCACCAGCCAGAACGGAAAAAACAGTCAAACTGACAAATGAGACTTATTGATCTGACTTGACTTGTAAAACATCAAAATGATGGGTGGGTATGACCAGTACATTGATTTCCTAGAATTGCTGAATTAAATTTTAGACCTCCCAGCCCAACAATAGCTCTTTGTTTCTCCAATCACTAATGAATCTATCAGCAACAAGCACGAGTGAGCTAGCCTGCAATAGGAGGAGCTGCTCTCTACACACACATGGGTGACTTCTCTCCAGTTGGTCACTCACATGATTGAATTGTCCTGGACTTTTGAAGGGTTAGGGGTGGTAATTTGCCCTTTGACCCCTGTCACGAGGGCAACGGATCAAAATGAAGATGTCGCACATTCACTGCAAGCTTCTTACTAACTAAATTTACTCTGTTGCAATACCGTGTTATCCACTAGATGGAAAGCCAGCAAGTCCAGTGCGGGGGTTTCTGTATCCTTCACTCTTTATGACTGAATGCAGTCCAGGCTGGCTGCATTTGTTACTTTTAGGTTCGCTGGCTATTTACCATTCTGAGAATTCATCTCAGCCACATGGTAATAAAACAAACTGGCATCTGCTGAACAAAATATCACATTTTGCTCTGAAATGAGAAGAAGAAGAATCTGACCCAGTGTTTGAATTGTGCACCTTAATTCCTTTTACATATAACTGCTGTATTTAGTCAGTCGCTTCTGTAGAGTGATTTTTTTTTTCCCCCTCATGCCATATGGCAATTACATTGCAGCATCTATTCAAATGAAGAGGTGCTAACACACATACAAGAAGCCACAGTCCTTGTCTTTAAGACCACAAGATGTAGGAGCTGAAGTAGGCCATTTGGCCCATCAATTCCGCCCTGTCATTCAGTGAGATTATGGCTGATCTGATCATCCTCAACTCTACTTTCCTGTCTTTACCTGTAATCCTTGATGCTCTTATTGATTTATATTCAAAGTCGAGATACAGATTTTTACTTAATAACCCAGCCTCAACAGCCCTCTAGGGTAAAGAATTCAACAGATTCACTACCCTCTGAGAAGAGAAATTCTTCCCCATTTCCCTCCTAGCTGGGAGGTCCCTTACTCTGAGATTATGCCTTCAGGTCCTGGACTGTTCCACAAGGGAAAACGACCTCGCTGCACCTACCCTGGTTTTTAAGACTTTGAATTTGCATACCGCTTAAACAAGGCAGAAGATCCCATGGACCACCCATCAGTCCTATCCCACTAGTTACTGTGCCACTGCAAAAAGAAATCCCATGAGAATCAATAGGCAGAGTGGCATTACATTTGAAGAGACCCGGTGAGGTGATGTCTGCTTTCACGCTGGAGAGCTTCATTCTCGCGTCAGTTTCATTCTTCAGCAGGCTGCTTCTTTGTTTTCAGTCCCATGTGGGTCTCACATTGTACTGCAATGTCAGATTTTTCACAGTAAACTGAATCTTGCTTATAAACCTAGACCATTGCTCACACTGTGGCAATGCGTGCCGCACGTATGGGAATCAGGCAAGCATTGTGTTACCTTGCATGTGGTGGAGTTGAGCGTCTGGCTTGTTCTCTTCGTAGCTTTGACCATGGTGTCCCACGTTAAGTGACTTGGATTTGAACCAGTCATGAACCACCTGGAGGAGCTGTGACCCACAGACGACTCTGAGAAACACTGCTTTAAGGAAACCACTTTAGTCACGGAGGTGGGCAGACAACACAAGGCAATGCTTTAAAGTGAAGACAGAGCCAGCAATTACAGCTGTTGTCAGCTATTGACAACAGGCGGGCATAGCCTGCGGCAATCATTTCAGGACTGGGAATGTTTTTGAGGAATTTTAATGGGTTATTACGTCTGCTGCAAGCGACGTTAAATTTTTAATAGATATTAGCATATGAATTGGAAATACCACAATAAAGGCATTGCCAGAAACTGAAATAACTGGAGGCACAATATTTTTGAAACTTAGGAAGTTAAGAGTGAGAAAAATGAGATCAGATTAAGCGGTTTTTTTTTTCCCCCCACCCAAAAAATACTGCCAGGATAGGCAGTTGGGTTGGATTACATAATGATGTTTAAGAGACAATTAGCAATGTTTCTGGAAAGAGGAGGACTGATGTTAGTATCGACATCTGAAGAAGGGGTGTGCTCCTTGGCCCAAATGCATGATGTATTGAATTAATTATCTGGCAAGATTTCACACATTGCAGCTCATTACTCAATTTGCTACTTTTTATTAATTTTGGTCTGGTTCATTCAGAATTTGAGTGATTGTGAAATCTTCTGCTCCCAGACGGGAACTGGCACTCCCAAACTCCAGTACTTGGAAAATTGGCAATTTTTCAAGGTGACCTTGGAGCAGTGTTGGCCATTGGCGTTTTAGAATCAGTCAGCGTAAATCTGTACTAGAATGAACCTTCAGTAAGGAGGGAGTCCTATACAAATGGAATGGTATCCTTCAGCTGACATTGCACCAACGCTCCATATGGGTGACCATCATACCTGATTTTAAAAATATGTTTGCTAGTCAATGAAATTCCGAGAGTTCCTTTTCGTATTTGCAATTTCGTTTGTAAAGCAAATCGGTATCATTGTAAGTAAGGTGAATAACTGCTCCCTTACTACCTTTTTTTTAAATGAAGTAGATTTAATTTTTTATGAATTGTTGCTTTGTCAAGTGGCGCCGAAAGAGAACATTCAGCTTATCCAGTGGCCAGCCATCTGTAGAACGATCCAACCAATCCCATATCCTTTCCTCATTCCAGTAACACTGCAATTTTATTCCCCTCAAGTACCAATCCAATGCCCTTTTGAAATCTTTGATCATCCTCTCCTTCCACTACCTGTTTAGACTGTAAATTCCATTCGCTCCATAAAAAGTGCTCTTCCACACATCTCCCCTGTATCCCTTGCCCAACTTGGTGTGTGCCTTGTAACATTATGTAATGGGAACATCTTTTCATTTCCTGCCTATCCAAACCTGGTATAAGCTTGTTAACATCAATTGGGTCATTTCTGTCTCCTCTGTTTCAAGGGTAACAGGGATAACCTCAGGTACTCCAACATCATCTTGTAGTTTCACAATCCCCAGAGACACTAAAGCTGTCTATAACAAATACCCCAATTTACAGCTTATAGCTGAAAGAATAATGCAGTAAAATAATTTGCCGCAACACATAGCTACAGAAAAAAGCTATTGACCAAATCCTCCTCTTTTGGGCAACTTGCACTTACAGAAAGGAAGTCACTGCCTTCCATAATTTTTCTTAATCCAACATGAAAAGTTATGTTTGTATCTTCTTTTATGTAACCATTCAGTTCTCTCAATTAATCCAGCATGATGTTGATTTCTAGAGGGTTTATTCCCATCATTTTCTTTCTCAGTCTGGTAACTTGCAATCTTATCATACTCTTTCAAAGTGAATTTTCATTTTTCCGGAAACACTCCCTTTTGCATGAGTGAGCCAAAATTTCCAGTCTTGGTTTAATGTGCCATAGATTGAATTGAGCAAATTTAAGTGGGAGGTGTGGAAAAAAATTCCTGTGCAGTGACCACAAAGGTGATTATGACATCTGGCTGCTTCCCCTGCCCTTGATCTAGGCAGATTTTTGAAAAAGAAAATTCTGATAGTGGTCTTTTAGGAGAGCCTGTAATTTGATCTTTACAATGGCTTCCTCTGCCGTCATCTCCATGTATCATGAAGCGTGTAGTCCTTGTAACTAGATAGAAATGCTAATTAGCCATTCTTGAGTGTCTAATTCTTGTTCATCCTTGAACTTTAGACTTCAAAGCCTAAAACCCGACATTTGGTAACTGTTGCACACAGCCTGCCACCATTTTTTCCAAGTGTAAATACCTTATACCACTTTTCGCAGTCAAACAATCTGAACCGTCCTTCAATTTCAACTTGTCAAACCGCCCAGGTTTAGTATCAGGCTATACCCTTCAGAATATATCCTGCCTCTCTTCTCCCTATATTGCCAAATTATTCCAACTGGGCATTCCGAATGGGCAGCACTTGATGGCAGTATTCAAATAAGGAAGATATTGCATTGCTGCAGAAAAATTCTTAGGTTATGGACAGAATATATATACAGCTCAAGCAAAGGGACATAAAGGTGCAGTTGCGCTGCCCACTGCAGTCTGTAGGCCAGAACTAATAGGAGGATGCAGAGAACACCATTTGGAAGGAATTTGCAGAAGTGTACAAAAATTATATTATTTGTAATGGACTTGAACTGTCCAATTGTAAATTTGGATAATAGCAATATAAAGGACAGAGAATTGGTGATTCCGAGAATGCATTCAGGAGAATTATCTACAGCAGTATGTCTCCAGTCCAGCAGGAATGGAGGCACGATTAAACTTCATTCTATTAGAATGAGGTGGACCAAGTAAGTCAGGTATCAGAAGGGGAACATTTATGGGCCAATGATCATTCTATCATCAGGCTTAGGTTGGCTATGAAAAAGGACAAGGAACAATTAAAGTAGTAACAGTGGGAAAGGTAACTTACGAGCAAGAATAGATCTGACTCAAGTTGCAATCAAATATTGGCAGACAAGCATTTAACTGAACAATGCTGCCTTTAAAAAAGAGCACAGCCAAGCTATATTCTAACAAAGGAGAAATGTAGAGCACAAAAATCCTACCCACCGTGCATGACAAAGGAGGAAGAAAGTGTGCTTATGACAGATGTCAGGTAGTTTACATAACCGAGAACCAGGCTGAATAGGGAATGCAAAAGCAAATGAGAGAAATTGTGAAAATTTAGAGAGTCTGACTGCTGACACACAATGAAATTCTGAAGTCTTCTATAGGCACATTAAATAATAAAACAGTGGTAAAAGGAAATATAGAGCCAATTCAGAATCATAAAGGAGATTTAGGCTATAGCTGTCGATGAGCATAGCAGAGATATTAATAAATCAGGCAGTTGCATCTGTCTTTATCAAGGAAGGAAGTACTGTATATACTGGTGTAATAGGAGGTATTTCGGATGTTAAGGGAGTTTAAAATTGATGAAGCAGATTGGAGAGGTTGTGCTTAAATCCGATAAGGCACCATCACTGATTGAGATGTATCTTAGAATAATGAGGAAAGTGAGAGTTGACATTGTGGGGGTATTAGCCATGTTTTTTCTTATCTTCCGGACTCTCCACAGTGTTGCCTGAGAACTGATTCACGGCAAATGGGATAAATCCAGTAAGCGCAGGCCAGTTGATTTAACCTTGATGGGCAGTTTTGAAAAAAAAGATATTTCAGGGGGCGAAAAGAAATCATAAGTCACTTGGGCAAATGTGAATTATTTCAGCAAATCCAAAATGGATTAGTTAAGGACGAACCATGTTTAATTAATTTGCTGGAGTTTTTTTATGAGGTAACTGAAAGGATTGGTGAGGCTACTGCTTGATGCATACATTGCCTTCCGGAAGGCATTGAAAAGAACACTGCACAATAGACCCAAGTAAACTTCGGGTTCGTTGAGTAAAAGGAACATGAGCAACAAAAAATGTATACAAAATTAACTAAGTGAAATAGTAATGGTTAGTGGATGGCTTTTGGACTGGAGGAAGGTTTATAGTAGAGCTCTCAAGGATTGATGTTAGGACCCCAGCACTTCCTGCCTGCAGGTAGATTTAAACCTGTTGAAGCTGAACCAGAATTCTTTACTAGAATATTGTGTCTATTTTAGGGCATCTCGTTGTCAGGAAGGATGTGAAGTCATTAGAGGCTGTGCAAAAGAGTACCATAAGTATGATTTTAGGGGATGGTGTACTTCAGCTACCTGGAAAGAATGGAGAAGTTGGAGCTAAATAAAAACGGAAAGAACTGCAGATGCTGTAAATCGGGAGCAGAAACAAAGTTGCTGGAAAAGCTCAGCAGGTCTGGCAGCCTCTGTGAAGGAAAAAAATCAGTATTAACGTTTTGGGTCTGGTGACCCTTCCTCAGAACCCTTCTGAGGAGGGGTCACTGAATCCAAAACATTAACTCTGGCGGCATTTGTGAAAGAAAAAACAGAGTTAATGTTTTGGGTTCAGTGACCCTTCTTCAGAAGGGTTCTGAGGAAGGGTCACCAGACCTGAAACGTTAACACTGATTTTTTTTTTTTTTTTTTTTTTTTTCCTTAAAGGTGCTGCCCCACCACCGGTGTTTTTCCAGCAACTTTTTTTTTGTTCCTGAGAAGTTGGAGCTGTTTTCCATAAATGAAGGTTGAGGGGTATAAAAGGTTTGGACGGTGTTGATATGGGAAAAATCCAGGGCATTTACAAAAGAAACAGTGTCAACGTGAGAAATAATAATTTTACCCAGCAAGGGGTTAAGATCCTGAGTGTGCAGTGAAGGCAGGCTCAGTCGAGGTATCCAAATGGAAACTGAATTATTATCTGATAAAGGAGTACGAAGGGCTGTGGAGAAAGGTGGGAGACCGTGAGGTAGTGAATTGTTCCTTTTTGAAGAGTCAACTCCGACATGAGGAACCAAGTGGTCCTCTGGGTTTGTAACTATTATCTGATATGTTTCTGTTTAGCTAACTGAAGTTCCCCAATATCACTATTCCTTATGTCCTACTTCTCAAAAGGGCTTGGATTTATCTACTTTCTCTGTCTTGGACACATCTCACCAGCTGTCCATCATCTACAAGGCTCATTTCAGGAGTGTAGTGGAATTCCACGCCCACCCTCATGCCTGGATGAGTGCAGATGGATAATGTAATTTATCCTTTCATTCTGTCTTGCGGTTAGCAGTCTAACTTCCTCATTGGTTACCAATTCAGTGACATTACAAGAGTGCCACTTTCTCATTCATGGCCACTACCATCTAGAAAGACTTGGGCAGCAGATGGCTGGGAACACTGTCACTTGCAAGTTCTCTTTCAATCCAGTCATTTCTGATTTGGAAATATATCAGCATTCCTTTAGTGTCGCTGGGTCAAGGTCTTGGAACTCCTTTGTGGTGTTATGGATCCACCTATACCAAATGATATTGACAAGCAGCTCACCACCACTTTTTTAGGGGCAACTAAGATGGACAGTATATGCTGGCTCAGCCAGTGATGCCCCACATCCTAATGAACAAAGGAAACTATGCAGTGATTTGTTCGGTAAGGGAAAGAAGCGAGAATATAAACTGGTGCAATTTTAAGTCTGATTCAGGCATGGAAAAACCTGAAGATTTCCATGGACAAGTCTTTGAAGGGTTCTGGAGAAATTGAAACCATAGTTTTAAAAATATTTGGCATCCTTCTAATAAGTAATAGTGAAAAGAATACAGAAGGTTTGCTTAACTGTCTCTGAACCACAGGTTAAGAGTCAGTTTAAAATTTTGTTCAGTCATGAGAGCCATACCTTAGGAAGGACCTAGGGCTGTAGAAGAGCTTTACTGGAATGGTGATCTGGAGTTAAAGACTTCAATTATGCAGAGATCCTAGAAACTAGGGAATCTTCCCCTTGGCCAGCAAGGAAGATAAGTGGAAGTTTTAAACACAATCTTTCTGCTTATTCCGTGACAAATATGATTGCTCCTTGTCTTTGTTGACAATATTAATTTATTCTACACGCAACAACTCTGGACCAAATCTTCTGAGGAATGGGATTCCTAGTTGGGTGGCTGTCCCATAGTCCCCAGTTTCTAGCCTGAATCTCTGTTCTGGGCCTTTTGAGAAACAGAGAGTCCTTGATCTGGGAGCCTTTCAGCACAGTTCAGTATTTGGAGGCCAAACCAAAGACACTTTTTATAACAGTAACTGCTGTGTTGTGGGTTTTAAAGGTCCCAGAGGAACTTTGACAAGCTGCTGAGAGAAGGTAAAGTGCTTTTGGTAACTGGGTAAGCTTGTAGGGCCAGGTATTTGGGTGAGCCTGTAGGGTGGCAGGTCAGTGACGTTGGGTAGATGTGTAAGGGGTCAGAGGATTGGCTGAGAAGGTAGGATAGTATATCAGTGGAGGTATAGAGTCAGAGCGTGTGACCCATTCAGATGCGTCATGAAGAAAGTAGTAGTTCAACGGGAAGATTATAGTGGGGTGTGTCTGTTTTATCGTTAACCAAGTGTTAAAGCAGGTTTTTGTTTGTATATACTTACCTGGATAGTTAACCAGGAAGTGTTATGCAGAGGGTTCTACCTTTTAAGCTAATTATGCAGCTGAAGTTTAATCACCCTGGGCAATCCTGTGTAGTCAATGCATCGGGATACCCAAGTATCCCAAAGCACATCTTTCAGAGCTATGTTGCAGCAACGATTATTTTCGATCCGCGCACACTTGTTATTTTTTTCCCCACCATGGTGTTGAAGTTGATGGGATCTTTTTTCTGTTTTGCCTGCTCCGTGAAATAATGGGAGAACCATCAGCAAGAGACTTCAGTCCTGTAGCAGCAGTCGTGATCTGATATAGTTCTGCTAATAAAGGCAGGTTGGAATATGGGACAGTTTCTGTTTTCTTTGTGTGCCGTCAATATTGCTTATTCAACAACCAGGAAAGGCATAAAACAAGAATTAGAATCAAGTTGCTTCTACAATTGCTGAGCAGTCATCGTTCCAAACTCAAGGCTGAATTATCTGCGAAGGATACAAGCACTCTTCACGGAATTCCATTAGCTATTGACTCTGAATTCTGGGCTATTTTGAACTCTACACTTACTCGAAGCCTGTATGAGACTGTCCTGGACTGTTTTGAATTAGGGCTTTCAAGGCCTCTATAATAAGAAACTCATACGGTCTGAAGTGGGACTTGGGACACAAAGTTGGAATAATGATAGGATAATGCACCTAAATTAGTACAACTTGACAATCCTTGGCAGGATCGAATCAAGCCAAGTTTGAAACCATCCAGTTGTGCTTTGTTTTCCTTGTATTGCAAGGAATTGATTTTTCTGGGAAAAAATGTGCAGATGAACATTTATTCTAATCTCCCTGTTCAACAAATAGCCAGGCAATGTTTTTCCACTGACTTTCTGAAGAGGTTTGTAAAATCTGAAATAATGTTCATATTTTGTACCTGGTACTTATATTGCTTAATGGTTAAGCTTCAAAAAAATGTCCATGATCCAGAACAAGAGATCCTAGTTCTACAAACCCTCCCCCTAAATTTCCTTTGTTGAATTTGTCTGAGATTCTTGGGCACCATTCTCATTGATCATACTTGAGTCAAAGTTAACTTTGATTTGATTTTTAAAATCAGTAAAAATAACATCAGATTTCTTTAACTGTTCTAGTCTGAAAGTATTTGGAGTTGACTTTTTGACCATGTTATTAATTGCTGTCTTTTTCAATTCACAGCAAAGATTGATCAAGAGGCTCAGGAAGCTTTCCTGTCTAGAACTCATAAAAGGTAACATTTTTCAAACTTCTGATTATACAGCAAAAAATCTCGTTAGGTAAGCAACATGTTCAAAAGCAGCTGCAGCATATATAAAGAATGAATTTGTATCTGGAAAAGCAGACTGTTACTAATGAGTGCAAATTAACTGATCTACATTGTGCCAAAGTTGCAGGTGTAAAAGCTCAGGGAGACTATTCTTTCCCCATATCACTTATTGTACATCAGACATTCAAAATGAAATTCTAGTCTTGTGGTGCATCCAAGATTTGCTAATTGCTTTGAAGATCATATCGAATTTTAGTTCAAACACTGGTGCTGTTTATCTTGGAAGACCTGGTTGTTGATGGCAACATTCCCAAATGTGGTAATATTGTACTTCAATGAATGAGAATCGGGATGAAAATTAGTTTGCTTTTTTTATGATCTTAATTGAACTTCATAGAGAAAAGACAGAAGTGGAACATGTCAACCGATGAAGCGGCAGTGTTCAGACAATCTGTTTTTGCTCCTCTTTGTACCATTCTTGAATTTCTTGTTTTCTCATTCTGGGGTAAGATGCTGTGCATGCAAGGAATTCTGTGATATTTCGCTCGCTGTCATTCTGATGAGACAAGCAAACATAGTGGTATGTGACCCCAGCTGGACTGTGGGGGCGTTGTCACCAATCCCAATTCCATTTTGTCTCGATGACCATTCACGTGCTTTGTAGCCTGGTTCTCTTGAAAGAAGTAGCCATGTTATTGTTCACCAAGATGTAAGTTGATGTTCAGTAATTCTGAGTTTGATTTGGGGCCCTTCTCAGTTTGTTTCACTCAATAAAATAACAAATGTTTATTCATCAGATCCTTGTAAATCCCATATGCAGACAGTTTAAGGTAGAAGTGTGAATTTCAAGCATGATCAATGGCATTATGATTGGTAACTATAGCACAAGGCTGGTACACGAGGTTACTCCTCTGTCAGTTAGGTTTTATTGTAAGATCCATCTAATAAGCCCAGTCTGTACCGTGTCCTTGACTGTTTCCTTTTTTTTTTTAAAAACTCCTCAGGAACCAAGCTGTTCTCCCCCCTTCTCTTTGGAGTGCATACGTATTTTGGTACTTTAGTCAAGTGGCCATTTGTCATTTGAGTCTTGACAGTGAGTGCTGGCAGATTATTTAACCTTGCCCAAGAGGAGGGAATACATTACAGCTGAGCGTGACCCTGCATTTCCCTCCGTGCACATTCCAGGCAGACGTTGCAGCGTAGCTTGAAATCATTTTTATCTTGGTGCTGTCTTTTTGCCTTTCGACCTTGAGATGCATCAAATGATTTCTTGCACACCTATCCCGACGTTCAGTAATTCAGCAAGCACTGGGCACTGGCCCTCTACGATTTACATTACTCAGTTGCTCACAAGGTAAATTCACTGAGCTGTTGGTGGGGCGATCTGTGTTATTACTGAATTTGAGGCAGAGTGTTGAGGAGATTCCTGCTCCTCTTGATCATTCAGTGCCTTCCTATCTCACTACTAAAAGTACTTGTAGTCGCTGTACGAAGTCATTTGAATATAAAGTGAAGAAAAGCTTCTATTTGTATATTTCCTTCCATAGTTTCTTAACTTCAGGTTCACATAGAATGAATGAAGCATGTTTAAAGTACAATGTACAGACATGTAGCAACAAACAAAATAATCAATCGTTCCAATGATGTTTAGGTGATAAACACTGGCCAGGACACAGTCCTGAATAAAGCCATTGGATCCTCAGTGTCCTTATGAGGGAGGGGACTCTTGCTTAGAAGTGTCATCCACAATCCAGCACATCTAACAAGCCAAAACTGCCATGCACCTTTTTCAACAATCAGGGTCTCTCTGTCACTGCTGTACAGTGACAGCATTATGTATGGAAGCATTTGTAATAACTCACCAAAGCTCTTCACACAGCATAAATGCAGGGAGGACGTTCCCGATGGTGGGTGTGTCCAGAAACAGGGGTCGCAGCCTGAGGATTCAGGGTAGACCGTTTAGGACGGAAATGAGACATCTCTTCACCTAAAGAGTGGTGAGCCTGTGGAATTCATTATCACAGGAAGTAGTTGATGTCAAAATATTGAATGTATTCAAGAGTCGACTCGATATAGTACTTGGGACAAATGAGATCAAAGGTTCTGGCGAGAAAGCAGGATTAGGCTATTGAGTTGGATGATCAGCCATGATTGTGATGAATAACAGAGAAAGCTTTAAGGGCCGAATGGCCGCCTCCTGCTCCTGTCTTCTATGCTTCTATTTCTAACCTGCAAACCTGTGACTTCCATCACCTAGAAGGACAAAGGTAGCAGTTCCATGGGCATCACCACAACCTGATAGCTTCCCTCCAATCCACATTCGTTCCTGCCTTGTAATTATTAACATTTGTTGTTTCACTGTCAGAGGATCACAATCCTCGAAACCCCCCTCCCTAACAGCACTGTGGGCATACAGGAACTGTTTCAAGATGGAAGCTCAGCTTCCCTGGGGAAGATGGTATTAGAGATGGATAGCCAGAAGTGCCCTCATCCCATAAACAAACTGTAAGAGAAACTGGATATGCAAGTCATGGAATGGAGTGGGACGTGAACTGTCAACTTTCTGACTACATTGAAACTTTGATCAATTTTCTAAGAATTGTCAGCTTGTATTGTAATGGTGTTTGTGGCCAGACAAATGATTGACACTAATTTTAATCTTGTCTTAAATAGATGCTTTAACAAAGGCAAAAGAATAGATGGTTGCTGCCATGAATTAGTTGCCATCTGCATTAATTTGCTGTCATGAGATGAAGGACACTGGGGTAATAGAAGATGGAAAGATATAAGGCAATGCGTAGCTGTATAAATAATGGAAAGAAAGGAAAAAGCTTCAGACACTGAGCAGGACTAATTAGAGTGAGCCTCCAAAGGAAACTTCTACTTTGTATGCTGTAGCATAGACAGTTCAAGCCGAATGAATACATGAAATGGCTGGGTTAAAAATCAGATAACTATGATAGATCAGCTAGCAGCTGTCAGCTGGCTCCATGGTTAATATGGTGAAGATTTATCACATGTTTTGTGTGGCTCCCTAACAATGAGAAGACAATCAGGCAAGCTAGATGGGTACAGCAGTTGTGATTCCTTTTGGCTGTTTTTCTTTGTTTGATGTAGAGGAGCAGGAAATTTTGTTTTTAGAAAACAGTATTTCATGGGATTACTGTGGTAAAGATGAAGTAGGTTTTAGTATTTACGGTCAGGCACAATTAGGAAGTACAGAAGACATCAGGACCACCAAATACTATGTGAGGCATTACTCTGTATGTAATGTCAGAATGGACAAGAACCACAACGTAAATTCGTTAATACTGATCATTAACTGCAGGGGAATGTATATTTCTGTTCCTCCTCTCCACTGTCTCCACATCCAATTTGCATTTTGGCATCCAGATTAAATTTGGAATAACAAATTCTGGCTCATGAAGGCAACAGTTTTTATTGCAAAACAGCAGCTGATGGTTGTCAAAGTTTATTTTCCATGAATTGTCTCTATTTATTGGTTAAATATTCCAACAGAGAATTCAAAGGCTGCTGGGTCATAGAGTTATACAGCACAGAAACAGACCCTTTGGTCCAATTTATCCATGCTGACCAGATTAAAATAATCCCATTTGCCAGCATACCCCTCAACGCTTCCTGTTCATATACACAACCGGTTGCCTTTTAAATTTTGTTGTAATTGTACCTGCTCCCACCACTTTCTATGGCAGCTCATTCCATACACGCACCACCCTCTGCATGAAACATTGCCCCTCAGATTCCTTTTAATTCTTGCCCCTCTCACCCTAAACCTATGCCCTCTAGTTTTGGACTCCCCTATCCTGGGAAAAGGATCTTGGTTTTCACCCTATCCATGCCCCTTTTGATTTTTTTTTAAAATAAACCTCTATAAGGTCACCCCTCAGTCTCTGAAACTCCAGGGAAAACGGCCCCAGCCTATTCAGCCTCTCCCTGTAACTCAGACCCTTCAACACTGGCAACATCCTTATAAATCTTTTCTGCATCCTTCTCAAGTTTCACAACGTCTTTTGGGTTGTGAATTGTGCAGCAGATTGAAGGGCAAGCTGACCAGAGATTGCAAGGACCTGGAATTAGACAACCGAGAAAGGTAGCTCAAGTCAGCAAATTTTCTGACTCACTGGCCGTGCCTTGGTTGAAATGATACCCCGAAACAAGTGATTTTTGTTCTGGGGTTTGAAGACTATGTGATTGGGTTGGGCCCATTGAACCCCAGAGTGATATATAGGCAATTACAGTGATGGACATGTACCCTGGGCTTTTAGTTCTGATTTATAAGTTTTTAGGCCCTGCAGCTGTGGCCCCTACAGTCTAATCGTTGTGGCTGCTCATATTTCCCTGAAGGACGTGGCTTAGTTTGCTGACACCCAGGAGAGTGAGTAGTAGCAGCAAAATCTCTGAAATTAATTGAAATAAACAATGCTAAAAAGAACCCTTAGAACTGAAAAAAAGTTTTTAAAAAATTGAGGAGCAGAAAAAAACCTATTAAAGAAAGTAGGTTTTTTTATTTAGTTTTCAAAATCAGCTTTATAGTGTGCGTATGCATGCAAGTTTAAAATATCTAAGAATGCACAGTTGGAATTTATTAATGGGTGGTTAGTGTCAGCAGACAGACTCAAAGAACACTAGTGAACCAGATGGATTTTTATGATAGTTGATGATGGTTGCATAGTAACCTTTTATGCCAGCTCTTTAATCTAGATTCTTGAATTCAAATTTCACCATCTGCCATGTTGAGATTTGAACCCGTGCCCTGAGATCACTGGTCTGGAGCTCTAGATTACTACTCCAGTGATAAATGACTCCCCTTTAACATAATTTTTTAAATGTCAAACTACACCAGAAAAATATATTCTACAATCCCAACGGCATCCCTTTATAGTACTCAAACAATAGAGAGAAATCCCTTCTCTATCAAGTCTATAGATTTGACCTAACTGTTGCTTTCAAGTCCTGGTATTGAGAGTCTGATTACCTCTTTCTTGAGTAATCTCACACGAGCTTAGATTTTCTCAGGTTGGAGTAGCCCCTTCAGGGTTCTAAACATACGCTTTTGGTCTGGAACCTTCAAGCTAAAACTGCTACACGAAGGTAACCTATTCCTGACATTCTAAATCAACTCCTTTCTCTTAGAGAAACTATTTGATACATTCACCTTCACCAGGACTTCTGCAAACTGGCACTAAAAGCTTCCTAAGCTATGAGTGTTCTCCCCTCAGCAAAACAAAAGCTGATCTGCCCAACTGAAAACAGGCTGATGGTCTTAAATGATTAATCATCTCATAAATCTATCCCAATGCAAACAAATTCCCATTAGCACTCCAGGAGCTCATTTGTTCGTACTGGCTTTAAAAAAAAAAATACCATGTCTCCAGAAAGCCTGATAAATTGATCATTAAACCCCCCCCTTCATACAGTGAGATCAAAAACTCCATTCCACTAGTTCAAAATCCGGTTTCTGAAATCAGTGCTCTTAAAATGCAATTAAATCATTCGCCTGACATCATAGAACTCATTCAAACTTTTTACTCCCTTCCCTTTACAATGAGGTTAATAGCTTCTTTTTAAAAAAAAGAAACTTTTCATCAGACCCCACACATTTAAGATGGCTAAGCAGTCATGTAGACTCTTTAAACTGTCAATCAGAATGTGAACTGTGAAAACTCTGAACCTCCTGAGAAGTTGTCATCTATGAAATTAATTCAAGCATTCATAGTGACATATCATGCTATTCCTGCTTCAGTTATACGGGGCTTGGAGGTAGCTGGGAATGTGAATTTGGAACATAAGATCAGTCATTGAATGGCAGGACAGTCTGAAGGGCCAGTTGGTGTATGAGTTTTCATTGCATGCATTCATGTGCTTATATTATGGTGGACCTTGAGGTTACAACAAAGAACTCATTTGTTTTGCAAATGCATGTTATAGCTGCTACTTTTTTTTTGTGTAACCCTACCCCAGTTAAACAAAGCTACTCAGCACTGGATTTTTAAACCCTCACTGAGAGCTGCAGCCTTTTTATTTGTAAAATGGTTCAGTTTTTAAAGGGGAAAAAAAACTTCAGATCATGACCTTGCACAGATGTTATCCTTTCTTTGAGAGTGTTTATGCCTACATACTCATCAATTTGGAATTCCCCAAAAAAATGTTGAAATGGAGTTTGAGTTCAGCACTGATATCAGATGCCCCTGCTAAGTTCAGGTTTCTATCGTGAAAGACAGTCCAGCTCTTCCCTGACTGGTAAAAGCCCAATCTGCTAGTAATGGGGAAGGGGCAGGTGCATCTACATCCTACCCCACTACCATTATGGGTCCATGGTGTCTTGTCAGTTCTTTAGCCCTAAACCTCTGGTGCTGCTTGTGGGAGTGGCTATGGTGTTTACCATGCAGCCACTGATGAACTAAGCAAGATCAGATAGTTGAAGAATAATTGGTTTATTTCAAGGAAAAATTGTTGATGTTTTCGGATGTTGGAAAGATATTGAGATAAAAATCATATGAATATTAGTGTGAATTGTGGGGTTATGAAATAGGTCCGTATTTTGTAATAATACCACTAATTCCAGAGAGAAAAGGAACATTTAGATCAAGTTAACAAGCAAAGCCATTAAACAATACAAATGTGTAGAGGAAGCAATTAATATACTTCTGAGACAGAACATTAAAGGAAACAGAGGAGAGGGTAATCAATCAAGAATGATTCAAGTTGTTCTTGAATAACTTTCAATTGCTAAGGATTCTTATTGTTACTAAAAGGCATTGGATTGGGAATGAAGCAGTTTAAGTTCCTAATATAATTCAGTATTGTGATGTATCATTCTCGCTGACAAGGAAGAGAAATCATGAAAATAGCCAAAATGTAATCCTCTAATTATATAAAGCATCAGTATATTTTATGTATTATAAGCCAAAAAGCATTAAGAATCCAAATGAGTTCAAAGACATATTTACTGTAAAAGAGCTGTGGGTTAATGTAAGAATACAAATGAAGATCTTGTGGTAGAGGCACCCAGTGTAGATAAGTCACCAAATGGTCAAGATATAGTACTGACAAAAGCAACAAACGACTGAACATTTAAATGTTTTTTCCAAAAACAGTATGGCTGTATCTGCCTGATAGAATAGTGAATAAAAATTCAGTAGGAGCCTTTTAAAATTCTTTGCAATATGACCTAGAAGAACTCAGCAGGGTAGACACCATTTGTGGACTGAAACAATTAACATTTCCATTTGATGGCTGTTCTGATAGCCATTCTGATGAAAGGTCATCAACCTGAAAATGTAACTCTGTTTCTCTTCACAGACATCACCTGACCTGCTGAATGGTCCCAGTTTGTTTTTTTTTTGAGTTGGAATTCTGAAAACTCCATTGATAACATGTTAGTGTGGTTGAACTTTGTTTCTACTTTCCTTTTCTCCTTTTTGGGAGAGAAATTGGGCTAAATTTGCAACAAATCATTTGTGATCCTTTTAGTCATTTGTTTTTTTTTAAATTATCTTCTCATTTACATCATATTGCCTCTACTGTCCTCTGTCTGCATTAGACATAATTAACAACTAAAATTTTAAAGGTTTGTACGACTTCTAATAACTGTGGAGACCAATTCCTTTCAGACAGTCTGTTCTTCTGACAAACATTTCTGGCAGTACATACCATAACTTGTCATTTGAAGTTCTGCCATCAAACTGGCTGTACGTTTTCATTTATATTGCAGAGTAATTATATGATAATTAGCTACATGCTGAACTCCATGATTTAGATCAATTCTGCTTTGAACTTTTGACCAAAGAGCAGAAAATGAGAATTAATAAAGTTTGATGGTTGGTGAAATTTAAGTGGTGATTAGTTTGGCCAGTGAAAAAAATCAAATCGCCCAAAATTGTTTCTTAACAAATCCTTTTGAAATGTTATTTGAGAGCAGATTAGGTTTAGCCTTTGTGACTCAGAGTTCGTAAGTCTGTTTAATGTTTTTTCTTTGTGTAAGTAGTAAAGAAGGACACTGGGTGGAACCTTATAAGGGTCTGAGCAATGGGTTATATAGTGAGATCTGAGGTAGAACCTGACAAGAAATCCAGTGAGGCCCACTTCAGTCATCTTTTATGATTTCCATAAGTAGCATGGTGAGATTCTTACCGGACAATGATGAGATGCCAGTTGAGGGGATTAATATTTGTTAAAGGCCTCAACTTGCCTCATTAACATTCAGCCTCTCCTCACCAAATTCACCAAACAAGCTAGGTTTGAGGAAACCAGAGCTGGTACCTGATAGACTGAGCTCACCACTTGCACTATGCAACCTCTGAGTTGCCTACAGCAAACTGCAGCCCATGATCAGTGGGCAACAAGTGCCTGCACCCAGGTCCACAGACACTGGCATCCAACATGTGCTTTCACATCATGACCAAGTTGGCATTTCTACTATATGCTGGAATTGCAATCTGGAAGCACAGATTTGCACTGCAGGATGCACCAGCAACTAGCATTGAAAGGATCCAGAAGGGACACTTTGCGCACAAGGACAGACGTAAAGCTCGCGGATTGGACAAGGCTGTGCCTCAGGGATGTCCTCGTACCAGTCAGGTCAGTCTTCAGGACCGGGGCCTGCAGACTTCTGGCAAGGATGCAGTAGCACTATCAAGTGAAGAACAGCAGGACTTACAACAGAAAGTGGGGACATGGGCAAGTATAATGGGGAATGGTTTAATGTGCAGGAGAAAGAGGTCCATGCTCAGG
Source organism: Ginglymostoma cirratum (assembly GCA_024137785.1). NCBI lineage: Eukaryota > Metazoa > Chordata > Chondrichthyes > Orectolobiformes > Ginglymostomatidae > Ginglymostoma > Ginglymostoma cirratum. Next base: position 20,065,067 of record JAHRHZ010000019.1, read on the forward strand.
AGCACTCTGGCTTCAAATATGCGTTGGGGGAGGTTGGGAGTGGGGAAATGTGTGTGTGAGGGAAGGTGTTGCATGCAATAGTCTGAGGAGCAGAGCATGAGCTTTGGTGGGAGATGGGTGCAGCGACGGAGATGGATCTGGAAAAAGGATGATGGCAATTCACCCTGACATCCTGCATTGCTGGCCATTCCTCCGCACTCTGGAGATGGAGCTGACCCAGGTGGCAGCGTCAGGCCGAGCTGATTAGGGTCTGGTGGCCACCAGGAAGAACTTCCTTGAAGAGGACACCTCTCCTCTGGACCAGCCCATCCACCAGGGCCTGCAGCTGCCGATTGGTGAATCAGTGACAGTTCCCCCCTTCTGCAACATGTTTAGCCAAGCAGACCATCTTCAGAATGCCCCTGCTCGTCTGCTGCACAACAGGTTTTTAAAGATGGTGTGGGCACAAGGGATACTGGTGTTTTGGCAAAAATTCACTAAATGGCAAATTGAGGTTATGGTAAAATGGAGCAAAAGTAAGATGTGAAACACAATTCATCGGGATGTGATAAGTAATTGAGGTGGATTTGGAAGTGGGGGCGGTGGGTGCTGGGTGAGAGAACTTTTGGCAAAAAACTTCCCAAAACGAGCACAATGCAACTCTGAATTAGCCAAAGAAAAGTAAGATTCAACCCAATATTGCTGCTAGTAGAAAATAAAGAGGATTGAGCAAAGAGAAATATCGCTCCATCGTATATCATCTCTTTGTCATCCTTACTGGTATACCTATCGAAATATCAAATCAATGCCGACAAAAGCTCCATTGTTTGGGATCATCCTTAAAATGTAAGTTACTTAAACTAGGTTATCAAAAAAAATTGTAACAAGAAGAGCACGCAATATTTATTGTTTTTCATTCTCAAAATGAGATCCTAATGGACATTTCTTGTCCACATTTGGTTCCCCTGGAAAAAATGAAAATATACTAATGTCTCTGATAGCAGTCTTTCCTCATGTCAATTCAATATAGATGAGTTGCTTGCTGGATCAATTCAGCATCAGTTAAATTCCTGGGGAATTGCAGCAGCTCTTATTCACAATTTCTTAAAAAAAAATTAACTACTGCAGATTTTCAGCGTGTCGTTTTTAGACTTGCATTATCTTGATTATTGGTCTGGTAATCTAACGACGGTAATGTGCAACGATACTGTGGCTTACAGAGCTGTGTTTTGTCCTAGTTTCTTTTCGAGAGTGTTTAGGGGACAGGTGAGAAGATAAACAACTTGTGATGCCTTAGCTTTTTTTTTAAAACAATTAGAACAAAAGAGGCAGCCTGAATGGATGTGGCCACTCTCCTACCGACAGAATCTGGGTTTTTAATTTAGCATTCAGCAGTTTTCGCTGGGGTCTTGGCAGGGTTGGAAGGCAATGACTCTCTCCTGGCTGCTGCACACTCTTTCTGAGTTGTCTCTGGGTATTTTTCCTCCTGGGCTGCTGGAATTACATGTGAGACAATTCTGTTTCTGAATTTGCCTTTTGCCAAGGGGCTGTTTGTGGGATATTACCATATTGGAACAGTTACTCTTCATTAGTAAAATAGTCTATTATTCTGTAAAGTTTTTCAGCAGAGTCAAGTTATTCCAAGTTCCTTTATTTTATATTTTTAACTATCATGTTTGAATAAATTGTATTTTGCTTAACGTTGAGTAGTTTGACCAATTGGATTGTATCTGGAACACAGCACCTTGCATTTACCTTCAAAATAAGGAACTGTTAGGGTCTAGACTACCTTATTATATTTTGAGGGAGTCTGGTCTGGTCTATAACAAATGTACTGAAAAGTTTGTTCTTTCAAAGACAGCAAATTATGGAAATAGTGCAGTACAAGAGGAAGCTATTCATCACATTGTCTCAGCCGAGCTATGACGATCCTGTTCTATCACCATCATTCCGTAACATTTACCTTTCAAGTGTTCTAACGTTGCCAGTTGAATGTCACGATCATTTCAGGCAGAAGTTTCAGATCTCTCATACTCCTACTCATAGTCATAGTCATAGTCATAGAGCCATACAACATGGAAACGAATCTTTCGGTCCAACTTATCCATATCGACCAGATATCCTAAATTAATCTCGTCCTATTTCCGAGCATTTCGCTCGCATCCCTCTAAATCCTTCTTATTCATTTACCCATTCAGATGCCTTTTAAATGTCGTCATCGTACCAGCTCCACCACTTCCTCTGGCGGCCCCCTGGTGTAAAAATTGTTTCCTCAGACTCTGGCGTGGGGAGAGGTTTCCTAATTTGTTATGGTTCCAGTTGGGATACTCCCAACTCTTTAGGCAACTGGGTGAACATGGATGAACTGACTCCCCTTGATCTCCCTCTCGGTTGTAACAAGGTTAATTTAAAAAGCATGCCTTCTCTTCTGGATACCTTTGCCCCAGGCCCAAAAGATCTTACAATTTAGGAGGAGTGAATTTAACCAGACTTTCTCACTCTAACATGAAAGAGTGAGTTTAATAATTGCTAAACACAAGAAGAAAGAGTAATAGCACACAAATACACGTTAGAAATAAGAGAGGAAAAAGATTTTTAAAAAAAGAAGCTACAAGGTTGAGCCTCTGGGTGTTGGCAGTTGAGCAGTCAATTGATGGATTCATGATTTTGCAGATTGGATATTCTACTGTTCTGATTCCTTTGAACAGAGTCTGAATTCCAGTATTGAATATTTTCCTTTTTGTTTTACCTGAGGCTGACCCCGGAAGAGCAGCAGTCATGGTGTCATAGCCTACTTGCTAGAATTCCAGAGAGACAGACATGGACACACGCCGCAGACACTTCTATCTTCAAAGATTGTATGCACCTCCAGTCTCCCAGTTTCCGCGCAGTTTAAAATTGTACTGTCTCTACTTACTCTTCCTAGTGAATCACTGCACTTTTCCCTGTCAAATTGCAACTGCTCACTTTGTCAACCTGTGTCCTCCTGAAGACACTCGCCATATTCCTCCTGCTTTCCTACATTTTCAGGTTTGGAGGTAGTTTTCACATTATGAAATTATTCCCTGTTTGAGCACGTCCAGTTGAGTAATAAATTTATGATATGGACAGGGATACATAGCACTTTTTTTTTATTTTGGTGTTACTGATTTTTTTAAAAAAAGGTATTTTGTCAAAGCTTTTCATCTTTTCTCATCAGGACAGTGGTCAAGAAACACAAAAGTAAAAGGAAAACAATATTTGTACTGCATGAGAGGAGACAGTTGATGGGTTGAAAGTGGACTTTGCTAGAGTTGTTGTCATGGAGAATGCACTAGTTAATGCTGACTGGCAGTTAACTGCCAAGTTTATGTAAATTTTAAACTGAGCAGCTTGGCTATGGTCAAGGCATTGCCTTGAGAAATGAACCAGAGAATGGCTATTATTCTTTCTATCTCCAAAGCATTTTGCCTCATGTTCTAATATATAGCTTCTAGTACATACAAGTGTACTATGCTGCAAACCTAACAATTTAACAATTGGTTGTCCGCATAATTCTTTGTAAAGTTCAAATTATTCAGCAAATGTTTTGCATTGCTATTGTGCATAAGTGATTTTCACCACGAACAGGATGCTGTTGTTAAAGCAAATAAAAAATTCTGCTAGTTCAACATGTGAGCAATTCATTTCTACTAGTCAACCAGTCCTCTATCCATGCCAATACATTACCTGTAATACCGTGCAACTTTATCTTACGTAGCAGCCTTTGGTGTGGCACCTTGTCAAATGCTTTCTGGAAATCCAGATACACCACATCCACAGGTTCCCCATTGTCCACCATGCAAGTAATGTCCTCAAAGAATTCCACCAAATTAGTTAAACGTGACCTACCCTTCATGAACCCATGCTGGGTATTCCCAGTGGGACAATTTTATATCCAGATGTCTTGCTATTTCTTCCTTAATGATAGATTCAAGCATTTTCCCCACTACCGAAGTTAAGCTAACCGGCCTATAGTTACCTGCTTTTTGTCTACTTCCTTTTTTATACAGTGGCGTCACATTGGCTGTTTTCCAATCTGTGGGAACCACCCCAGAGTCCAGTGAATTTTGGTAAATAATTACAAGTGCATTTGCTATTTCCCCTGTCACCTCTTTTAGTACCCGGGATGCATTTCATCAGGGCCAGGAGACTTGTCTACCTTTAGCGCCATTAGCTTGCCCAGCACTGCCTCCCTAGGGATGATCGTTTCTAGGTCCTCACCTGCTATAACCTTCTTGCCATCAGTTATCGGCACGTTATTTGTGTCTTCCACAGTGAAGACTGACACAAAATAACTGTTTAATGTCTCGGCTATTTCCTCATTCCCAGTTGTTAAATTGGCCTTCTCATCCTCTTAAAGAACCAATGTTTACCTTCGCCACTCTTTTATGATTTACATATTTATAGAAACTTTTGCTGCCTGTTTTTATATTCTGAGCTAGTTTACTCTAATTATCTATCTTCCTTTTCTTTATAACTTTTTTTATGGCTTTCTGTCGGCCTTTAAAGATTTCCCAGTCTACGAGTTTCCCATTACTCTTTGCTTTTTTGTATGTGTGTTTTTTTTAGTCTGATACTTTCCTTTACTTCCTTAGACATCCATGGCTGGCTCTCTCTTTTCCTACAGTTCTTCCTTATCACTGGAATATACTCCTGCTGAGCACTGTATGCTCACTCCTCCCTCCCCCTCTACTTACTAGTTTAAAGTCCTATTGACCACCCTATTTACCCTTTTCGCCAGAACACTGGACTCGGCCTTTTCAGGTGGAGTCCACCCCAACGGTGTAGATCCCTCCTGTCCCAGAACTGATGCCAGTACCCCATGAAAAGGAAACCCTCTTTCCCACACCACTGTTTTAGCCCTGATCCTCGCCTCCCTGTGCCAGTTTGCAAGTGGCTCGGGCAGCAATCCAGAGATTATGACCCTTGAAGACCTGTTTTTTAATTTTGTTCCTAGCTTTTCATAATCCCAAAACGGGTCTTTTTTTCCTATGTTGTTGGTACCTACACGGACGACAACTGGATCGTCCCCCTCCCTCTCTAGTATCCTCCCAAGCCGGTCAGAGATGTCTCGCACTGGTCAGGTTACACACCATGCAGGACTCTCTATCCCGCTTGCAAAGGGTACTGTCCATCCCCCTGATGATGGAATCCTCTACAACTACAATCTGTCCTTTAGCTCCCCCCTCTTGAATGGCTTCCTGAACCCTGGTGCCACGGTCAGTTGACTCATCCTTCCTGCAGCCCTGTTCTTCATCCACGTGAGAGCAAGTGCCTCATACCTGTGGGACAGTGTCAAGGGCTGCGGCTCCTATGTTCCCTCTACCCGCCTCACTCGCAAGCACATGTTGCTGTCCCTGGCTGCTGATCAAATTAACATTAGTTAATCTACGAGGTGTGACTGCCTCCTGGAGCACAGTATACAGGCATCTCTCCCCGTCCCCGGATGTGCCGCAGTGTTTGGAGTTCGGATTCCAGCTCATCAGTTTTGAGCTGGAGGTCCTCAAGCAGCCAACACTTGCTGCAGATGTGGTCACTGCCGTTCTCAATGGGATCAGCTAGCTCCCACATCATACAGCTACAACACATCACCTGGCCTGCCATCTCTACTTAGTTAATTATTTTAAATTAATTAGTTGTTTTGTTTTAGTTTCGCAGTGTTCTCTCTTTAAGTGTTCTCTGCACCAGTAAGTTTACTCCGTTATATACTCAAACAGACTCCGGTTTTGCCTTCTGAACCGCTCCCAGAGGATTTGGCGTCTCGGTGACCTCCCCAAAAGATAACAGCGATGAGGGGGAAAAAAAATGCAAATAGCTTACCTGCTCACCACACTTAGTCTTTATTATTAGGTTAGAGGAGGTGGAAGGGTGGGAGACTCTACACATGTAGTGTCTTGGGCATTAGTTACTTCCCAAATTTATTGGGTGAAAGATAACCGTTACCCAGCCGACCACTCGCGTCCGCTCTGGGACTCCTCCGCTGAACAACCAAAGGCCGTATTCACGCGAGGTAAGACTTTTAACAAAAGCTTACAAAAATAACAAAACTTTTATTACGAAAGCTTATGAAGCTAACGAAAGTAGAAAACAAAGAATAGTGGTAAATGGGTGTTTTTCTGGTTGGTGGCCAGTGGCTAGTGGTGTGCCTCAGGGATCAGTGTTGGGACTGCAATTGTTTACAATTTACATAGATGGGGTAAGTTGGGGATTAAGTGTGATGTGTCAAAATTTGCAGATGCCAGTAAGGTGAGTGGTAGAGCAAAGTGTGCAGAAGACACTGAAAGTCTGCAGAGGGATGTAGATAGTCTAAGTGAATGGGCAAAGGTCTGGCAGATGGAGTACAATGTTGATAAGTGTGAGGTCATCCATTTTGGTAGGAATAACAGCAAAATGGACTATGTTTTAAATGGTAAAAAATTGCAGCACGCTGGTGTGCAGAGGGACTTGGATGTCCTTGTGCATGAATCGCTAAAAGTAGGATTGCAGGTGCAGCAGGTAATTAAAAAGGCAAATGGAATTTGTCTGTCATTGCTAGAGGGATCATTAGAATCCATTAGAATCACTACAGTGTGGAAACAGGCCCTTCGGCCCAACAAGTCCACACCGACCCTTGGAGCATCCCCCTATAACCCACACACCCCTGATCACTACGGGCAATTTAGCATGGCCAATCCACCTAGCCTGCACATCTTTGGACTGTGGGAGGAAACCGGAGCACCCGGAGGAAACCCACACAGACACAGGGAGAATGTGCAAACTCCACACAGACAGTCACGTGGGGCTGGAATTGAACCCGGGTCCCTGGCGCTGTGAGGCTGCAGTGCTAACACTGGATGGAGTTTAAAAACAGGGAGGCTATGCTGCAGCTGTGTAGGGTCCTGGTGAGGCCACACCCGGAGTACTGTGTGCAGTTTTGGTCTCCTTACTTGAGAAGGGATATACTGGCACTGCAGGGGGTGCAGAGGAGATTCACTCGGTTGATTCCAGAGTTGAGAGGGTTGGATTACGAGGAGAGACTGAGTAGGCTGGGATTATACTCATTGGAATTCAGAAGAATGAGGGGAGATCTTAGAGAAACATATAGGATTATGAAGGGAATAGGTAAGGTGGAGGCAGGGAGGTTGTTTCCGCAGGCAGGTGAAACTAGGACTCGGGGCATAGCCTCAAAATAAAGGGAAGCAGATGTAGGACTGAGGTCAGGAGGAACTTCTGCACCCAAAGGGTTGTGAATCTGTGGAATTCCCTGCCCAGTGAAGCGGTTGAAGCTACCTCGCTGAATGTTTTTAAGGCAAGGCTAGATAAATTTTTGAACAGTAAAGGAATTAAGGGTTATGGTGAGTGGGCGGGTAAGTGGAGCTGAGTCTCAAAAAGATCGGCCATGATCTTATTGAATGGCAGGCAGGCTCGAGGGGCCAGGTGGCCTACTCTTGCTCCTAGTTCTTATGTTCTGTGTTCTTATAATATCAGATTCACTGGTTGTGGTAATACACAGGTTATTGATAATGCATCCCAAAGATTGGCAGATCATCTCAAACAATATAACCCTTCGGTTATTTACAATGAGCAAGGCACGGAATGTGCCCAACCAGCCTGTGTTCGCCAAACTCACGACAGTGACCAACATTTGATATGGTTCCAAAGAAGAAAAAAGTAAGGGAATGGTTTGCAAATGGAAATAACCAGAACAAAACTGGGAGATCCAGATATTGATTCACATGATTAAAATCCTTGGATAAAATCCTTGTCTGGGAGGGCCCTTCCTTCGGGAGCTCAAATTCGGGTGGGTTCAACAGCCAAGTCAGGGGTGGCAGAATTATTTTTAAGTTGATGAAGGTACCACAGTATAAGATTAGCATACTGAGACTTGGTCCACTTTTCAGTCAATTATGAGGATTCTTTTAGAGCTGGGTTTCAAAGAGGGTTACCTGGACTTGAGGCAGGCTTAGCTAGTAATATTGTTCTCTTGATGGTTTTCTTGATTTAACATACTTGAATGGTAAATAGACTGAGGCACAGGAGTCCAGAGATTACAGTAAACTGTTGAGAGACCAGAGGACACCTGATTGTATCACGTGGTTTCTGGATAAGTCTGTTTCAACATATTAACAAGTTTCTGTCCCTTTGGCCAAGATTCCATTGTCTAGGAGACAGTAAGGACTGCAAATGCCGGAAGCCAGAGTCAATAAACGCGGGGCTGGATAAACACAGCAGGTCTGATGGCTTCGGGGAGCAGGAAAGTCACTGTTTCAGGCTGAAAGCCGCCTTTGGGACATACATCCTGATGTCAGTCCTGTCGAAGGGTTTCGGCCCGAAATATTGACTTTCCTGCTCCCCTGAAGCTGTCTGACCTCTGGGTGTCCGGCTCCATGTTTATTGACTCAAGATTCCATTGTCTACTTTGGGAGATAAATGCATCCCTTAGCACCTCAGATGTATCAGGAGCTAGTTATCTATGCCCCTTGACAAAAAACATTCTTTGAATGAGGCAGATGATGGGCTGTTAACATCTCTGCAGGTGTAACGGGTTTCAATAGCTCACTTTGAGCCCCTGCTGGAATATCTCATTGCAGTCAATGTCCGCACAATACAATTGCGAGATTCTAGAAGGGTGGGATCTGAGCTGTGCCTCATTGTTACTGTTCAGAGCTTTCTAGAGTTGTAGTCAGCTTGCATCTTGTGATTGGTGATGGCTATGTTTTCGTCCAGCAGAATTCATTTTACAATTATGTTGTAAGTAGTAAAAAAATTAATAATCTCTTGCATGTCTTTTCGACATAACATGTCAGAAAGAGCCCTGGTTTTAACCAACCACAGTATAATCCCCCTCCAGCCTGAAGAGCACCCATTCACCACTACTGCTTTCTTTCAGTAGTCAAATCTGTATCCATTTCATGGAATTTAGTTTTGTGAAGTCAGTACGTTGCACGGTTAGATACTATTGTTGATCTATTCTGGCATTTAGATCTTTTAGATTCCAAGATTATTCTTCCTTCGCACAATCTAAAAGTTAATTTTACATGTTGATCACTTGTTACAAAATGCTTTATTGACATCAGCCCTAAAATGAATTTTTACTATTTGAAATTTGAGTCCCCCTGTTGTAATTTCAAAGTTGAATCAAAAATACTGTTTAAAATTAACATAGTAATTGCCTGTAATAAACTCATTTACCTCTAATTTGTCCACCTAGAGGACATTTTGCCTTCTGAGCTTAACAGAACCATAAAATTGTTAACAGTGCAGAAGTATGTCATTCAAACAGTCATCCCTGTACTGTCACTCTGAATGAACATGATGACTTAATGCCATTCTCCTTTGCCACGTTGATTCTATTTAATTAATCATAAGATGCTCTCTTGATTGCTCAATTAAACCTGCCTTCACCACACCTTCACACAGTACATTCTATACCCAAACTAATCACTATAAAAGAAGGTTTAAAAAATAATTTTTACACCTTCCCATCACAATTGCTCCTTCTGAAAATTCTTATATCTGCACTCTGCTCTTTCATGAGCGGTAACAGTTTCTCCCTAACTACACTGTCCAGACCCCTTGTGATTTTCAAACTCTTTACCACATCTCTCTTTCTCCTTCCCTCCAATCTATCCTTGTAGCTGAAGTGTCCCAACCCTGGAATCATTCTCAAACTCCTTGTATGCTCTCTTGGATACATTTCCATCCTCCTTGAAGCGTGATGTACATATCTGAACACTGTACTGCAGCTGAGGTCTAACTAGTGCCTTATGAGCTCAATGTAACCACTCTGCTTTTGTATTCTATGCTGCTTTTTATTGAGTCTAGAATACGATGTACTTTATTAACTGCACGCTCTACATGTCCTGCCACCTATAGTGTCTTATGTACACATACACCTAGGTTTCTCAGCTCGCGCACACCTTTTATGATTGTACCTTTACGCTAATCTTTATCTCCAATGGTCCTTTGACACTAGGAGTTAATCTCCAAGCTGTTCTCTGCACAGCCTATTCTGTTTGAATACCTCTAATTTCCTAGCACCCAGGCTTGATGCAAAATTCAAGGTTTCTTCTGCCCAGAGTGTTGAACTCTCTGCCGCACTCTGGTTCTTTATCATGATGCTGAGTTTGTTCATTGTTTCCACTTTAGGCAACATGTTCTAGCTGTACAACTTGGAAATCTACTTTCTCCACAAGTAACGGAATTGTTAGGTTATTTTGCTGGAGGATACATTACAGAATGAATGATTAAAGATATGTGATTAATGGTTGCATATGCTGCAAATGCCACCACTAGGTGGTGCAAAGAGGTTCTCCACGTCATTTTTAAGCCACCATAGACGGCAACCAGTCTCCAAAATGGGTGCTGCTGAAAACTGAAGATAAAGTTTTTCAGCTGGATTCGGTGTGTTATGCACGACTTGGAGAGAGCTGCAGTAATCACTGTGCAGTTCCTGCTGCTTCACATTTCACTGTGTAGACAGATTGAATCCTGCTGGAAGGGAAAAACAGTGAAAACAATTAATACTGGTAAATGAGAGACACACTTGTCTTCGTGGTCCTCCATTTTGAAGTATGTAAGACCAGTCAGAACATTGTGACTCATTTACCAGTTTAACAGACTTTTTACTTCTGAGCATCATACTGTAATTTTGGGATTGCTGCAAAGTGGTCATTTTCTTAATTTCAGTTTTTAATTTTCAACGTGGCCTGGAGATACACAACACAATAGGCTCCTCTCCTGACAGAAAACAGTGACCTTATTTTGGGTTATTCAATACAGAATATTACATTGTTTAATAGATACGTGAATAGGAAAGGTTTGGAGGGATCTGGGCCAGGAGCAGGCAGGTGGGACTAGTTTTGTTTGGAATTATGTTAGCATGGACTGATTGGATCACAGGGTCTGTTTCTGTGCTATATGGCTCTAATAGCGATTCCATGCTTCCTGGAGAAGTCAGGTCTCGAACCTGGGCCTCTGGTGACAATTTTATTATGTTATGTGGGATATAGAACACGTGCAGACATTTAAATTCTTCAAAAGCACCTTCATAATGTTTGTCCTACCTCCGCCTTGCCACCTGTGGAAGGATCCCTCCCTTTCAAAGGAGGCCGTGCACGGGGGACGGGGCTGCAGATATTCCGCAGTCCCCACCTCCTGCTCCCTGTTGCCACCACCTCATCCAGGTTCCAGACTATCCTGAAGGCATGGCTCTATAAAAGGCCTCTTCATTGACTCACCCAGACTACTTCCACAAGCATCACTTGTGAGCAGGTTTGATTATCATCCGAAAAGGAAATGTGGGCAGTACTTTGAAGACAAGGGGCGAAATAGCTTTAGGAGGAATTGCTCATTTAGAGAGCTGTTATAGGCATGACAGACCAAATAGTCCCATTCTGTGCTATAATCTATATGGTTTGTGCATTGTAATTCATAGAAACAAAACAGCATAGTGCCCTCTACAGAGGATCTAGTACCAATGTGAACAGCACCTTTGTTCATTCTGATAAAGGAAGTATCCCTCCTGTGTCAGAGTGTCTAGATCAGGGAGTCTGAGGTAATATCGTTAATTGAATGTTGAAGGCTATACAAAACAAATTAGAAAGGGAAGGGAATAGGAGATTGAGAGATGTGTGACACAGGGGAAAGTAGGAGACAATTCCAGTTTCTTTTCAAAATTTCGGAATTAAGCGCTGAAGAAATGCAAATTCATTTATTCAATGAAAGTACACATCTACAGTTCTGCAGAGGTGGCTTGGTAATAATTAAAACTTATCATGCTGGTAAAAATTCACTTACCCTTGAATTTCAAGTTCCAGCTTTCTCGTGTGTTTTCTGAATGTCTAAAACAGGAAGTACAGCAACTTCATACCAATCTGTGTTCTAATCTTGTCTCTCTGCAAGTTAGTAGAGTCACAAAGCTTCCAGACAAGCAGGACAACACTTACAGAAACTTTCTGATTACTGATCATTGTGTCAAAAGTTTCTCCTCATTTCTGCATTGCCTGTTTTCATCCATTGCCTTAAATCTATGTCCTCTTGTCTCAGCCTTTCCACCGTTGTGAACAGGTTTTTCTCCATTGGAGATCAATTCCAACATATTTGTACTCATTGCTGTAAGTGATGAAAGTTGTAATCAGACTTGATGTTTGCTGTGTTTTGATAACATCAGTATATTTCTACCCTGGCACTAAATGACAGCAGTAGATAGAGTTGATTTATAAAGTTGGTTGGAGTTGTTGAACTTATTGTTTAGCTCCTTTTGAGGTGAGGCAAACCATTTCTATTCAAAATGCTCTCATATATTCACGCTTCCTTCTCTAGGATATTGTAACTTTAATCTTAAGCTTTTTAAGTATTATCTTGAATTCCATGATGGCCTATAAAACCTAGTTGCCAGCAAAGTTTAAACAGTTGAAAGAACAGAAGCTTGCTTGGTTAGTAGTTATAAATGTAGTTACTCAGTACTGTGCGTTTATATTGTATATTTGCAGGTACTGTGCCACAGTCATTTTTGCTTAGCTGCATCTGGTGTTTTTGTTTTCTCCCTAGGTGTTGCACATGATTAGTGAGCACTTCCGTTATAGAATTATGCAGCTCAGATTGTTTTTGTTTGCTGTAAAAATTCTGATTTCCCACCTTACTCTTGAGATTATTAAATTCCTCGCAGCATCTTGTGTTTCTAAATGGCTTCTATTTGCCGTTGACCTGTTGTGGTATTTAATAATTATTTTAGTCTGTTGGTTTGGGCTTGCATCTGAGGTACTTGCAACTTACCATTTGCTTTTTACCCACACACCAGTGGTTAAGAACTAGTGAAACAGTCCTCTGTTTAATTTATAGACATTTGGTATGCTTGCCTTTATTGGTGAGTGCCTTGAGTATAGGAGTTGGGAGGTCATGTGCATTGTACAGTGCATTGTTAGGCTACTTTTGCAGTATTGCATACAATTCTGGTCCCCTTCCTACACAATGGATGTTGTGAAACTAGGAAGGGTTCAGAAAAGATTCACAAGGATGTTGCCAGGGTTGGAAGGTTTGAGCTGGAGGGAGAGGCTGAATATGCTGGGGCTATTTTTCCTGAAGTGTCGGAGGCTCAGGGCTGACTCTACAGAGGTTTATAAAAATATGGGGGGCACGGATAGCATGAAAAGGCAAGGTCTCTTCCCTGGGGTGGGGTACCCCAAAACTAGAGGGCATAGGTTTAGGGTGAGAGGGTAGAAATTTAAAAGGGACCTGAGGGGCAACATTTTCACAGTGGGTTGTGGTGTGTATGGAATGAGCCGTTGGAGGAAGTGATGCAGGCTGGTACAATTACAACATTTAAAAGGCATCTGGATGGGTATATGAATAGAGGAAGGGTTTAGAGGGATGTGAGCCAAGTGCTGGCAAATGGGACTAAATCCGTACTGGATACCTGGTCAGCACGGACGAACTGAACCGAAGGGTCTGTTTCTATGCTGTATATCACTGACTCTATAGGTATATTTTGCTTGTTTAAAAAAACTAATGCCAGCAATATATCTGAACAAATATTGGGTTCTGTCAAACAGTATGCCTCCAACTGTTTGCAACAGGCAGACTATTAACTGTATTCAACCAGTCAGTTCTTTCTAAACTCTGAACGTAATGTCCAACATTAAATGTAATTCAATAATTAGCACTCAATGAACAACTTTGGTGTCAAGAATTACACTAGTAACCAAATTAGGATTCAGTTGTGTTTGCGGTGTAAGTCATAGACACTGTATGTCACCAAATGCAGGTACCAGATCTCTGCAAGAAAAGGAATATGTCAAGCATTGTACCTTTTCAATTAGACAAAGGCTTTGGTGAAACACTGCATTCTCTGTTGCAGTGACTCTTATAATCAGAGTACACTTGGCAAATGATCAGCCAGTATAAATTGTTATTTCCTTTGAAATTTTGTATTCTTGCTCTTCGCAAATTGTGCCACAGAACAATTCAAATTACAGAATAAAATCCGCTTGACTAAACATGTAGTTAGTTATTGGTTACTTCATGTCATGTTTAGTCACTGAGACATATTCACATGTGTCTGCAGATTTTCTTGAACAACAGAGCAGAAGTTCATTACACTGAAAACAAGTTACCCAAAAAAGGCTGCACCAGTTAGAATGATCTAAGGTATACAGTAAAACACACTTCAATCTAATTTCCTGACAGTATTTGTTATAGAGACTTGTGTCCAGAAAAAAATTACACTGCCATCTGAACTCTACTTTCTACTTAACTCACCGCTAATCACTTCTTTGTTGTAGACTGTGGAAGTAATTCGAAGTCCTTTCCAAATCTGCTGATATAAAATTTTCACAAAAATGAGAACTTAAACATTCTTAATTTTGACCTACAGATTGCTAACTAAACTCTCCCAGGTTTGGCTACTCTTCTAGTGAAGTGACTTGTTCCTTGTGCTGTCCTGATCACCTTTTAAGAGAGAAGCTAAGCTTGCTTCCAAACACAATCCTGGTGTCTTCAAAACTGAAAACCAAGTGAATGGTAATCATTTTTACCTGACTTAATGTTTTTATTTTGTCCCTGTTATTGAGACCAGCTGGAGGAGTCACTGAGTCACATTTGTACTTCTCTTAATAGTTAGTTAGAACAAAAGCCACATTTGATGGAGCGCTGAAATCATATTCACCAGGAATTTGTTTTGAGATTCTCCTGATTGGTTGCCATAACATTGATAACAGATCAGTGTAGATAAACACATTAACAGGGTTTCAGTCTATCTCCTACCATGGTTACATGAGCAATCGTGGTAACCCTGAAAGAAATATTCTGTTCCACTTCATGACCTCAAGGGTGGAATGATTCAGTAATCCTGGGAAGGCAAGGGGAAAGGAAGGTGATGCTGAAAAGAGTAGAAAATGCCTCTCTAAATGTGGCTGCCTTTGTGAAAAGCAAACTTAAAAATTCTTCTATGCCTATTTTCAAAATGAATGGTCTTTAACTTTGTTTAGTTTTTAAAAGCAAAAATTCTAGCTATGATTTCACTTTTTTTTGAAGTAACCATATCTTGCCATCTTCGAGATGTAGCCATGGTTACCCACAATGTTCAAAAGGACTGTCAGATGATGTTGACTGAGATTGCTGCAGTTACACAGGAACATAGAAACAGTGGTTAGCCATCTATCCCGACGATCATGTTCAGCTATTCAATGAGCTCGTGGTTGATCTCTACTTCAAATCTGTTTACTCAGTCTTTGTCATTGAAACAAACTGATTCTTTATATATTTTTTTATCATGCAACTTAGCATCTAGTTTTTGTTTTTAACTGCCCTGAAATCTCAATTTTAGGATGTTTGTATGTGAGTTTGATAACAATCTCCTTCGAGACCAATAGCCAAATTCATACTTGCAGTTAATAGCTGAAAGGATAACAAAATGAAGATTTCACATCTTAAAATCTTGCCCTAAAAGTCTAAAAGCACTATTCATTAGGCACTTTATTTGTAGACAACTTATAATATAAACTGCAAAACTGAGGATTTGCCTTTTTCTCACCTGTTTTTTAACACACCGTGCACACATTTTGCAGCATCCTTTTATGCAAGAACAAAAAAAATGAAGTAGGAGCAAGCCATTCGGCCCATCAAGCCTGTCCTGCCATTCAACAAAATCATGGCTGATCTGCTGCAGGACTCAACACTTCCTTGCCAGCCCGGTATAGCCATCAACTCCCTGATGATTAAAATATATAATCTGCCTTCTCTTTGAACACTTTCAGTGATCTAGCCTCCACAACATTCTGGGAAAACAAATTTCAGATACTCATTACACTGTGGAAGAAGGAATTCCTTCCCATCTCCGTTTTAAATGAATGCCCTCCTATTACTATCTCCCCTAATTCAAGAGGCCCAACTCAGAATTTTGTATGCTTCAGTAAGATCACCACTGTTCTTTCTAAACCGTACTGAACAAAGGCCTAATTGTTTTAGTTGTGCTTGATAAGTCAACCCCTTCGTCCCAGAAATCAGCCTAATGAATCTCTTTTGAACAGTCTTCAAAGCCAATTTTTTTTAAATGCAGGGACCAAAACCATACACCGTATTCCAGGTGTGGCTTCACCAACTTCCTGTACATTTGTAACAAGACTTCGCTGTTTTTAAACTCAAACCCACAACAATTAACATGACAGTTCCATTTGCTGCCTTAATTACTTGCACAAACATACTAATTTGTTGTCTGTCTTTCGCTAGAACACCTAGTTGCCTCCATGCCATATTATTTTGGGGCTCCATCTCCACTTAAATAGTACTCCACCTTTTGATTCTTCCTACAAAAATACATAAGTTCCTACTTTCTGACATTGTACTCCATCTGCCAAATTTTTTACCCACTCACTCAATATATTCCCTTGCAGATTCTTTCTCCTCATTACAATACGCCGTGTAACCTATTTTTGTGTGACCAGAAAATTTGGACACGTTACATTCTGCTCACTTATCCATTCATTATTATAGATACTAATATAGTTAAGGTCCCAGGACTGATCTATGTGTTATGCCTTTCTGACTTGAAAAGGATCAGTTATTACCTATTCTCTGTTTAATGTGTATTAACCAATCCTTAATCCATGATAGTAGATTACCCCAATACCATGAACTCCTATCTTGTTCAAAAACCTTTTACACGGGACCTTATTGAATGCCTTCTGACAAACAAAAAACAATACATCTACAGGTTTCCCTTTTTACCAACTCAGCTTGTTATATCCTCCAAGACTCGAGTAAATTTGTCAAACATGATTTCCCTTTCACAAAATCATGTTGATTCTGTTTGATTATATTAAGCTTTTTCTAAATGTCTAGCTGTTTCTTCCTTGATTAATAGAGTCTAGCATTTTCTCGATGACAGATGTGGAGCTAAATTTCCTGCTTTCTGGATCCCTCCCTTTATGAACAAGAGTGAATCCTTCTGGAATCTAGAGAGTTCGGAAATATTCTGAAAAAATCCCTCCACTATCTCTGCAGCCATTTCCTTTAAAACCCTTGGATACAGGCCTTTGGATCTTGATAACTTGGCTGCCTCCAGTCCCGTTAGTTTGTTAAATACTTTGTCCTAAGTAGTAATTCTGTTCTTTTCCTTTCTTAGTCTGGAACTTTCAATCTCAGAACTGTAACAAGAGCTTTCCTGTTGCAGTTTCTTCCTCAAGTGCAAGCAGGGTGAATCTTGCAGTCCTGCTAATTCCACACACCTTCAGTCTTCTCAATCCATAAGAGTGCTCCCACTCTCATTCCTGCAACATGAACCACATCTCCCTGACTCTAGCTGTTGTCTCTCTCCTGGATCGTGGTACATTTACCTGCCTGAGAGTTTTCAAGAATATCTTAGTGCCTTCTTCATGAGTCTTTTCTCCATAGCGCATGAATCACGTGGACTTGCTACCCATCAGACTTCTGAATGGACTTCTCAAACTTTAATGTTAATCTTGCTCTCTGTGCACCTTCTCTGCAGCTGTAACATTGTATTCATTGCCCTATTCTAATACCCAGTGCACTTTGTACGATATGATCTGCCTGTACTGCAGTCAAAATAAAACTTTTTGCTGTATCTAGGTGCATGTGACAATAATAAATCAAGTCAGATTGAAATGTTGATTTTTTTTTAACCTTGAGAGCGCGCTCACTCGCCTTCTCTGTATATCTTGGAAACAACCAGAAAGATGAATGAACAACTGTTTACAACCAGACAGGGGAGGCGAGGCGGTAGCCTGGTGGAATTGTTGCTGCATTGCTCCTCCAGAAACCCAGGTAATGTTGTAGGGACCCGGGTTCAAATCCCACCATGGCAGACAGTGAAAAATGCTAACCTTAGCAGTCTGGACTATGTGTGACTACAGACCCACAGCAATGTGGTTGACACTTAGCTGCTCTCTGGCATGGTCAATTAATGCTGGCATAGCCAACAGCGCCCTTATCCCCTGAATAAATAAGTAAATAAATAAATTCTCAGCACTTTCCTGAGACTCCAGTCATCCACTGTTATCGTAAAGGCTGCTGAGGCTTCATTGTACCCATGTGTAACTGCCTGGCGCAACCTTCCCGTAAAGTGACCTTGATGCCCTTTAATCAATATTCAGCTGCCTGGGCAAACTTCAGGTTGTCTCACCATCCCCCACCTCCCAAAAACACATTTCCCAACTTCATTTGACTTTCAAAGTGGTGCTGAAGCTACCAGGATAGCTGGTATCATGGCCTGTGCTGCACTCTCTCTTGCACCATCTTCATACTTCACTGTATTCTGAAACTACTCTGACATCCATCATTCAACATCCAGCTGTCCTCCCCTTTTCTTTGCATAAGAGATCTCTCTAGCTTTTCAACTCTGAGGCAAGGAGCAAAATACTGACATTTTATTTTCTGGGTCTTATTTCTTGAAAGTTTGATTTGCTCTTACAATTTCATTCATCCCTTCATTTATGACATGGTCAAGATTAACCTAGAAATGTAAGATAGGAGCAGGAGAAGGCCATTCAGCCCTTCGAGCCTGCTCCCCCATATTTTACAATCTTGGTTGATCGGCCAAGTCAATAGCCTAATCCTGCTTTCTCCCCATATCCTTTGATCCCATTCGCCCCAAGTGCTATATCTAGACGCCTCTTGAATACGTTCAGTGTTACAGCATCAACTACTTCCTGTGGTAATGAATTCCACAGGTTCACCAGTCTTTGCGTGAAGAAACGTCTCTTCATCTTCGTCCTAAATGGGCTACCCCGAATCCTCAGACTGTGACCCCTAGTTCTGGACACACCCACCATCAGGAACTTTCTCCCTGCACCTACCCTGTCCAGTTCTGTTAGAATTTTATCAGTTTCCGGCCCCCCCCCACCATTGTCTGAACCCGAACGAAAACAATCCCAAACTATTCGATCTCTCTCCTCCTACGTCAGACCCGGAACCAGCTGGTAAACCTTTGCTGCACTCCCTTGCGAGCAAGCGCCTGTGTCTTGGCCTGTATTCTCTTCTGCAGTCCTTATTGTCCAAGCTTTTGAGGAAGTAGAAGAGATTACAGAAATTTGTGCTCAAATAAATATACTAAAGGATATATTCCACACTACTTGACAAGTCATCATTGGTTAATTTAGCCGAGAAGCCTAAAGGAATGCAATGCTATTATTTTAGAACTATAAGTTTAATTAGTCATCTTAGTAAGTCATTCGAACTAATTGCAAAATACCTTAAAGATACAGTCCAAAATGTAACCATCTTAAAACCCTCAATTATAACCAAGTCAGTCACGTAAGGAACTTCATGCTCCATTTTTAGAATTATAAGCAGAACATGGTAATAAAATTCTTCCTTGGTGCTGACTGCTTCTTGAAATTCGCGAATTATTGAAGGTCCGTTTCAGCAAAGTCGGGGGGAAAATTGCAAGGAGTGAAGTAAGATTTTGGTGTCGATTGAAGGAGGATAAGAAAATCATTTCCCTTACCGTGTGTAACACTCTTTTTTGCTGTCATATTACAGTTTCCAATGTGTCATTAATACCAGTGGAGTTGTTCTTGCCCATGTCTCTACTATTAATACTTGCACACTTTTGATTTGAAAGCTCAATACGATGGACAATGATACTATAGGTTTTAAACATTATGTAGCAGGCATGAATTAAATGCTTGGCCAAAAAAACCTCAAATGTAAAAGTCCTAATTCTCATTCTTGGCAGTTGTGAAGAGATAATGAAAGTAATGTAATCGAAGATTGAGCAGATTGCTCGTGGCATGTCCAAACTGCAAGGAATGGGCATTTAAATGTAATTATCTTTAATGTAAACTGTGATAAAGTAACCACTCACAATAAGAGCTGTCACACATTTCAATCTCCCGAAGCAATTTAAATTATTTGTGGCTGTTTCCTAAAGAAAGTATACACAATAATCTTGCTAGAACAAGTTACCTATTACAACATTCGATGTGGTTATTGAAGGAAGTGATTCTGGAGGTGTGGCCGCCCGCGTATTGTCTTCATAGTGGATGGTTTTGCAATTGCAGCAATTTGGAATGCATGTCTGTTGTTGGCCTGTTGCAAGTGTGAAGGGAATTCACCTCTGTAAACTATCCTCTGGAGTGCAACTACAAACAGTAATCCTGCTAAGTGTGATCCCAGATGTCCTGGTCTTGTTTTGATCAACTCAGTGTTCAGAGAGGATCTAAGTCTGTCTCCCTCTCTCTCTCGCCTCTCGCTCTCTCTCTCTCTCTCTCTCTCCCTCTCCCCCTCTCTCTCGCTCTCGCGCGCTCTCTCTCTCTGTCTCTCCCCCTCTCGCTCTCTCTTCCCCTCTCCCTCCCTCCCTCACACAGTCTTTGTCTTTCTCTCTCTGTCTCTCACACACACACACAGCCTCTGCCCCTACTGTTGACAATTTGGATTTTTTTTCGCTTCTTCCACAAGCTGTAATGATTGCTTAGGAGGGTAATCTTGGAATGTTTAGTCAGGGCTCATCAGTGTGGGGTAGGTTTGATGGACTAGATTATCTTTTCTGCCCCTCAATTTGAGATATTTGTATATTTTCTAACTGATTGGCAGGTTCCTGAAAACGCCAGGTGCTGTGATCGCTCAACAAGTTTACTGAATGAGCCATTAACCCATAGAGACTAAATATTTCAAAAATCAACCAAGAATATTTTTAATTACTGCATTGTATCGAATGAAAATAACTTATTTTTAATTTGAAAAGGCAATGGAAATTGGGATTGAATAATTACATGGCTATTTTTGACAGGTGATGGGTACCAAGAGCCTCTGTCTGTGTAGTAGGTTTCTGACTCTATGACTATAATGCCTCACTGGTCAACTCACCTGTTGGCAGACCCTACTTGTTAAGGAGTTGACCAGCCGCAACCCATCTGCCCCAATATGTATTTGGGGCTTAGGCTGTGCTCAACAAGTAGATGGAATCTGTTGCGCCAGAAAAACAAAATAAACAAAAAGAGATAACAAGCATGGGGCTGGATGAACACAGCAAGCCAAGCAGCATCATAGGAGCAGGAAATAAGATGCCAACTCTTCAGTTAGCAATTTGGGACAGCAAGGTTGGTACATTAGTTTCACAGCTTTCAGCCAGTCAATAGCATGTAAAAGCAGCTGTGGTCAATATAAAACTAGATAAGCTCACCAACAGCATAGCTTTCCTAGAGGACACCAGGCTAGGCAAGGACAGATCATTGCAAGGCAAGCACTAAATGTTCATCTCTGTAGTGAGAGAGCTCAGAGGAAATGTGTCAGCAAGGTGCCCATGTTGTCCAGGGATGTGCAGGCTAGGTGAATTAGACATGGGAAATGCACGGTTACAGGGATAGGGTAGGTGGATGGGTCTGGGTCTGGGTCTGGGTCAGGGTCAGGGTCAGGGTCAGATGCTCTTTGGAGGATGAGTGTGGACTTAATGGGCCAAGTGGCCTAATTCCACACTGTAGGGATCCTGTGATTCTATTTTTTTAAAAAATGCAGGCTTCACTGAAAAGAACTGCTCTCTTGATGGTGAAATGCCCCCAACAGATGTTTCAGAATGATTTCTCTCCAGCTGCCTTTCAACTCAACCAGGGCTAGTTCATCTCATTTGCTCCAGCATTTTACTGCATTACAGAGGTACTCCACTGCAGATCCAATAGCAATGTTTAAAAGGCATCAAGGCAGATACGTGAATAAGCAGGGAATGGAGAGATACAACCCCTGTCTCAATGCAGTTCGTTAGTTTATAAAGGTCTCGTGTGTTGGCACAGGCTTGGTGGGCTGTAATGTTTTTTGCGCTCTGTACAGTGGCAAAAATACTGTTCAACTAGCATTTGATGCGACTTTCAGCAAAATCCTGGATTTGGAACATCATTGCCTATGGAAAGATTTCAACACGTCTGAGACACGGTGCAACTGCTGCAGATATAATGAACTGGAAAAGATTAGCCAGAATGAAAAGCAATTTCTTGAGTTTTCACTTCTTCCATGATCTTTGTGTACCTAACATCATAAACCTTTTTGTGATTTCGAGACATCTAAGATCCAGGCATTGGTGCGAAGTGTGCTGTCATCCCTAGAAGTTAGTCTAGACTACTTTCTCAACACTAGCATTAACCATAGCACTGACTGTGGTACAGATCACTTCCTAATGTGTACCAGGGTTAAGATGCAATCTTTTTGAATTTAATTTCATTCAAAGCAAATACATCCTCCTTAGATCCATAAGTCATTCTGTTTATCTAGAATTTTGAAACAGATTTTCGAATTGGGACTTTCTGACATAGCAAAGGGTATATAGAGAAGACTTCAAGACATTACCTCCAGTACCACAATCTCAATGTATGTAAAGCAATAATGGAAAATGCTGACTGGTTAGAAGTGTATGTCACTGATGGACCGTGTCTGTATGGGTTTCCTCCCGGTGCTCCAATTCCCTCCCACAGTCCAGAGATGTACAGTTTGGGTGGATTGGCCATACTAAATTTCCCCTAATGTCCAGAGATGTGTAGGTAGGGTGGATTAGCCATGGAAAATGCAGAGTCACAGGGTAAGGGGTGGGTTTTGACTTTGATGCTGTTCGGAGGGTCAGTGTGGACTCGATGGGCCAAATGACCTGCTTCCACACTGGGGATTCTATGATTATGTTGCATCAAAGCAGCCCATTCGTTAATTGTGAGAGACCAGAACGTGAAAGTTGTGAAACTTAGAAAATAGGTGCAGGAGTGTAGGCCATTTGTCATCTCAAGCCTGCACCACCACGCGATATAATCATACAATCTCAGTATCCCATTACCGTCCTCTCCCATGTCCCTCGATCTCTTTAGCTGCAAGGGCCATGTCCAGCTCCCCCTTGAATGTATCTAATGAACGGGCCCCAATATTTTCCTATGGGAGAGAATTCTACAGGTTCATACTCTTCCTCATCCCAGTCCTGAATGGCTTACCTCTTATTCTTAGACTGTGACCCCTTGTTCTGGACTTCCTCCAACATTGGGAACATTTTTCCTTCATCTATCCTGTTCAGTCCCATCAGGATTTTGTATGTTTCTGAGATCCCTCCCCCACCCCCATTCTTCTAAATTCCAGTGAATACAAGTCCAGTCGATCCAGTCTTCCCTCATATGTCAGTCTGGTGAACCTTCGTTGGACTCCCTCAATAGCAAGAATGTCCTTCCTCAGCCTAGGAGACCAAAAACTGCAAACGGTACACAAGGTGTGGCCTCACCAAAGCCCTGTATAACTGCAGCAAGACATCCTTACTCCAATACTCAAATCTCTTGCTATGGAGAGCATGCCATTAGCTTTCCTCACTGCCTGCTGCACCTACATGCCAAACTTCAGCAACTGTTCCACTATGACACCCAAATCTCGTTGCACCTCGCCTTCCCTTAAATTGCCACCATTCAGATAATAATCTGCCTTCCTTTTTAGAGACCAAAGCAGGTAACCTCACATTTATCCACGTTATATTACATTTGCCAACTCAACTAGTCTGTCCAAGTCACCCTGCAGCCTCTTAGCATCCTCCTCATAGTACACATTGCCACTCAGCTTAGTGTCCTCTGCACTTTTGGAGCTTTGGCATTCAATTCGTTTATCCAAATTGTTAATGTATATTGTGAACAGCTTAGGTTCCAGCACTGAACCCTGTGATACCCCCCTCGACACTGCCTGCCATTCTGAAAAGGAACCATTTGTTCCAACTCTCTGCTTCCTATCTGCCATCCAGTTCTCTAAACATGTCAATACATTACATTACACCCTGATACCAATAGCTTTAATTGTCCTTCCTAATCTCTTGTGTGGAACCTTATCAAAAGCTTTTTGAAAGTTCAGATACACAACATCTGATTCACCATTGTCTACTCTACTGGTCACATCCTTAGAAAATCCCAGAAGATTTAACCGTGACTTCTCTTTGTTAAGTCCATCCTGACTAGGACTGATTCTGTCACTGCTTTCCAAATGCTCAGTTATTACATCCTTAATGATTGACTCCAGCACTTTCCCCAACACTGATATCCGGTTAACTGGCCTTTCATTCCCCATTTTCTCTGTCCTTCCCTTTTTCAAGAGTGGAGTTACATTAGCTACCCTCCAGCCCATTGGAACTCTTCCAGGGTCTACAGAATGCTGGAAAATGACCGCTAATGCATCCGCTATTTCCTTAAGTACTCTGGGATGCAGAGCATCAGGCCCTGGGGAACTTGTTGTGTTTTAATCCCATCAATGTGCCCATTACAGTTTCCTGACTAATAAGAAATTCCTTCTGTTCCTCCTTCATGCTTGACCCTCTGTCCCCTAGCACTTCCTAAAGATTATTTGTGTCCTCCTTAGTGAAGACAAATCCACAGTATTTGTTCATCTGGTCTGCCATCTTTTTGTCCATTATGAATTCACCTGATCCTAACTGCAAGGGACCTACATTTGTCTTCAGCAGTCTTTTTCTCTTCACATATCTATAGAAGCTTTTGCAGTCAGCTTTTATGTTTTCCGCATGCTTATTTTCTCTTGTTCTCTGCTGAATTTTAAATTTCTCGCAGTCCTTGGGTTTCCTGTTTCTTATAGCCTATTTGTTTGCCTCATCTTTGTCTTTAACACTATTCCTGATTTCCCTTGATAGCCATGGTTGAGCCACCTTCTCTGTTTTACCATTACACCAGCTCTTAGAAAGCACCAAGAATTCTTAAAGACCAACAACTGCCGGACAGTTTTTTTATTTTCTTTATTCACTCATGGAACTTGGGCATTGCTGGCTGGCCTGGATATATTGTCCTGTCCCTTGTTGCCCTTGAGAAAATGGTGGTGAGCTGGATTCTTGCACTGCTGTATTCCATGTGCCATAGGTAGATGCACAATACCCTTGGGGAGGGAATTCCAGGATTTTAACCCCGTGAGAGTGAAGGACCACCGATATATTTCCAAGTCAGGATCGTGAGTAGCTTGGAGGGGCATTTGCAGGTGGTAGTGTTGCCATGTATCTGCCTGTCTTGTTGTTTGACATAGAAGTGATAATGGATTTGGAAGGTGCCGTTTAAGGAACTTTGAAGAATTTCTGCAGTGCATCTTGTAGATGGTACACATTACTGCTACTGAATATCAGTGGTGGAGGGTATGGATGTTTGTGAGTATGGGGCCAATGAAATCTGCTGCTTTTGTCCTGGATGGTGTCGAGTTTTGAGCGTTGGTTGGAGCTGCACCCATCCAGGTAAGTGGGGAGTATTCCATCACACTTCTGACTTGAGCCTTGTAGATGGTGGACAAGTTTGGGAAGTCAAGAGTTTAGTTACAGTATTACTACCCTCTGACCTGCTTTTGTAGCCATTGTGTTATATGGCAAGTCCAGTTGAATTTCTGGTCAAGGATAACCCCCAGGATGCTGATAGTGAGGGATTCAGTGAGAGCAACACAGTTGAATGTCAAAGGGCAGAGATTCGATTGTAACTTGGCGTTGCCTGGCATTTGTGCAGTATGAATGTTAGTTGTAATTTTCATCCCAAGCCTGGATATTGTCCAGACCTTGTTGCATTT
This sequence comes from Ginglymostoma cirratum, assembly GCA_024137785.1. Taxonomy (NCBI): domain Eukaryota; kingdom Metazoa; phylum Chordata; class Chondrichthyes; order Orectolobiformes; family Ginglymostomatidae; genus Ginglymostoma; species Ginglymostoma cirratum. The sequence goes on from JAHRHZ010000019.1 coordinate 20,090,552, forward strand.
GAATATGACTCCTCAGATGCTGAAGCAGTTCGTGAATGGTACTGAATATCATACAATCATTGGCGAACATCCCTATTTCTGACCGTATGATGGAGGGAAGATCATTGAAGCAGTTGAAGATGCTTCGGCCTAGAACACTACCCTGAAGAACACCTGCAGGGATATCCTGAGCTGAGATGACTGACCTCCAACAACCACGACCATCTTCCTTCGCGCCAGGGAGGACTCAAACTAGCAGAGTGTTTGCCCCCTGATACCCATTGATTCCAGTTTTGTGAGGCCTCGTTGATGGCATCTGTGGTTGAATGCGGCCTTGATGTGAAGGATGGTCACTCTCGCCTTACCTCTGGAATTCAACCCCTTTTTGTCCATACTTGAATCAAGGCTGTAATGAGGTCAGGAGCTGAGTGGAACCCAGACTGGGCGTCACTGGGCAGGTGCTGCTTGAAAGCGCTGTAGATAACACCTTCCACCTTTTTACTACCGATCAAGACTAGACTGATGGGGTCACTAATTGGCTAGGTTGGATTTGTCCTGCTCTTGCGTATAGGACGTGCCTGGAGCAATTTTCCACATTGTCGGGTTGATGCCAGCACTGTAATTGTACTAGAACAGCTTGGGTAGGGGAGCGGCATGTTCTGGAGCACATATCTTCAGTACTATTGTCAGAATGTTATAAGGGCCCACAGCCTTTGCAGTATCCAGTGCCTCCAACCATTTCTGGCTATCACGTGAAGTAAATCAAATTGGCTGAAGACTGGTATCTGCAATGCTGGGGACCACTGGAGGAGGTAGAAGTGGATTATCCACTTGGCACTTCTGGCTGAAGATTGCTGCGAATATTTCAGCCTCAGCTTTTGCCAGGAAATGCTGGCTATAAATTCGCCAAAATATCCAGATGTCCTTCTGAAACAGGAAATTTCAGGAGCATGTGTGAAGAGCTCAAAAAGCCAACAAACCCTTCTACAAAGAGAATGGCTCTATTGAAAACAAAGGCAAGTTAATGAACAGATGGCAAGATAGATGCAACAGCACCTCTTCAATCGTACTCCAGGATGGACATGGACATCTAGGGAATCTCCAGACACCATAGCCAGCCTGCCTATCATAGCAGAATTCAGTATCAAACCCACAGTGGAGAAACTTTGCAAAACTGTTGACTAGCTTACTGTGAGCAAAACTCTGTGCTAATGGTATCCTGCCTGAGGTCATCAAGCACAGGAAGTAGGCATTCCTGCCCATGAATTTCTCTATCTCTGGAGGGAAGGGGCAATAGTGCAGGATAAGTGTGATGCAAAGATTTGTGACCCTGCCTATATTCATCGGCATAGGTATGGAGGCCTTCCACAAATTGGGAGATAGTTTACAGACTAATCCTAATGGACACCACCAGGTGTTTTATGAGAGTGGATGGATGGCGCTGTGCTCCACGTAGTGATGTACATATTAACCCTTGGAATTTTGTATATGCTCTCGCAACTGCTTAGATACTAAGCGTGAGGAGGAACTGGACACCTCCATAAGAAGGGCAAATCACCTGTTAGCCATTGTTTATCTTATCAGCATTGACAAAGATTTAGGGGGGGGAAAAAAAACATAAAATGCTACTTAAAGTCAGGAGTCATTGGAGCAATGGAGCAAGACTTCTAATGGAGAAATAAATTGTAGATTTAAGGATTTTACTGATTTGCCATCGACCAAACCTGCAGAAGACAGAACGCTTGGGAAAAGATGAATAAAGTAAAACTTCAATAGAATTAAAAGTACTTCAGTGGCTGTAAAACATTTTGAGATGTCTGGTTATGAAAAGTGCAATGTAAATGCAAGTTGTTGTTTTAATTTTTTTTGGAGTGAATAATTTCACAAGCTGTTTCATGATGCAGTGGACATTTTAATTGTTTCCAAATCAAGAGAATTGCAATTTTTAGCAGGAGTTACACAGCCTTGTGAATATAGGAATCATTTGTAAATGGTCTGCAATTCAAGAAAACTGAATTACAGGTATTAAACCAAAAGAACTGTGGATGCTGTAAATCAGGAACAAAAACAGAAGTTGCTGGAAAAGCTCAGCAGGTCTGGCAGCATCCGTGAAGAAAAAAGAATCAAAGTTAACCTTTGAGGTCTGGGGTTCTGAGGAGCTGTCATCGGTCCCAAAACATTAACTTTGATTTTTTTTTTTTTCTTCACAGATGCTGCCAGCCCTCCTGAGCTTATCCAGCAACTTCTGCTTTTGTTAATGAATTACAGGTTGCCTCAATGAGGAGGTATTCATTTCCAACTCCCCCACCCACCCCCCATTAAACCATTTCACGATCACTTCTGTCATAGGTTGACTGTCTTTATTTTCCAAGAACTAATATTTTTAAACTTCTTCCAGGTGAGATGACCCCACAGAGAATTCCTCAAATTCCTATAATGAAAGGGTTAAAATTGAACTTCATGGTTTGCAATTGTGCAGAAGAAAACCTTTGTTTAAAGTTTTACACACTACTTTTACCATTACTGAGTCACTCCACTGCTGGCATCAATGATGGTTAATCTTTTCAAAGGCTGTTTATAATGCCAGTCCAGTTTATTGGACCTCAAACGGACAAGTCGTGGATAGCATTTGCATTCAGTACAGACTTCAATTGAGCGAATTGAATGTTCATTGGAATTTACCTTCCTGAAAGGAAATTCCTTTTCTATTATTAAAGTTAAGTCTCATGGGTAGGGTTGATTTTTGTCACATCCAAATTCTATAATGCCAGCGTGGACAGTTAAAGTGAAGATTAGTCACCTCTTAGCAAACATCTACAAAGAAATAGCTGAGGAGGAGAAAGGTCAGGCAGACACAAGGAGAAGTAACAGATTAGATGAACCAAGATTAATGTGATTAATGTTCATTACCGGTTTAACACGGAAAAGGTTGATTTGTCTAACGTTTTGAAGTTAAATCCAGGATTACTTTTCATTAATCTGTGGGTAGTGAATTTTGACACAAAAGCTGACCAGTGAAAAAGTGGAATATCTACATCAAAATAGGCACTTTATCCAAGATATTTATGAATAGGTGTTTTATGATCTGATGAAAGCACACAGGTCTGTGTTTATACAACATAAGCAGTCAGACAGGGAAGGCTCCAGCCGAACATTACCAGAGATGTGACATGGAATGTTTTCAGTAATCCGCAAACAAATTACATCATTGAGTTTACAATATTGATAAAATGTAATAAAAACGAGTGCCCCGGCACTTGAGCAGTTTAGCCTGTGTCAGGTGAAAGTTAAATGTTGAATTTACATGAAGCTACATAGCAGTGTTTACAATTGCACAGACCAGATGTCTTGATTAAGCCATTACAATAACCAGGTCTGACATGAAAATGGATTCAGTGCACTTACCTTTCTGTTTATCATGAAATGTTCACTAAACAGTGAAAGCCATAGATAAGCATTCAGCGCTCCTCTCACTGCAGAAACCATACACAGAAGAACTGTTTTTTGTTAAATGGATTTGACATTTTTAAGAAGCTTTATCACTTCTGGATGTGCGTTGTGAAATTATTAAAAAAGTGTTCCATGGAAAATATCAGTTTATTTGAGGGAACAGCGTGCGTTTTTATTGGCGGGGCGCGGGGGGATGGTGGTGGTGGTGGTGTGTTGAAGTTAAATTTGGATATATAAAAGTGCTTGACATTTGTTAAGACTGTGTATTCCTGGCATTAGCATGAGAAAATAAGTTGACAGTATTGAAAGAGTTCATTTTAACTTGGCAGAGTGGGCATTACGGTAACGGGAATATTGGCCTCAAAATGGATTCAATGAAGAGCAAACTGCTCATTGGACGAAGTATGTAAATCAGGGCCCTATGATATGTGGTGATTGGCATTTTGTGATTCAACTAGTATGGCATGTGCTCTCCAAAGAGTTTCCCTGGTCATGGAGTCAGTGTAGCCCAGGGAAGTTCTAAATTATTTTTGTGGGACTGCAGGTGCAGAAGGGCTCCTCTGGACTTTATCAAGGTCTTCCATCCTGATCATGATGCAGTTTTGCTTCTCTGATCCAGGTCATTCTAGGCTTGTTGAAATTAAGCCAGCCTTAGTCCAATGAGCTGTCTTGGGAGATCTGTTTAGTCCCCATAGCTTGCTGGTTGTACTGAAATAAGGATGGGACCAAGGACGGACTGCTTTTCCCCTCCCACCTTGGAAAGGGAAGGCTACTCTGAATGTAAACTTATCTAAAATTCAAATGTCCACATGTATGTCAGTCTTGTAAAATGTCCAGTTGGAGATTTGGAACTGTGGGAAATCTTTTGAAAATGCGTTGGGAAATGCACTCAGTTAAGGACAGAATAGAGAGGGACATTGAACTTGTTTTATTTCTCTGTCCTAATGTCAGCAAGCAAAGTATTTAAAGTTTCTTTTTCTCTTTTGAAACATGTTGTGATGTATTCCTTGCAACCTTTCTGTTGTGAAATGTAAATATTGAACAGACTCTCTTTACAGTTAAATCAGGAAATACAGTTGTATTTATGCACTTAAAACTGGTTATGATTTTTCACACCATGTCACAAGCGCACGTGGAAGATAAAAGTAGAAGATAGAGATTTTGCATTTAAAAGCAACTAGGAAACACCAAGATATGGATAATGGTTCACGTGAGTGTTAGAGCCAATGAATTGGTGCCCAGTAAAGGTTTTTCTTTTTCCCCATAAGAGTAGAAATTCAGATGGGTGCAGCAATTCAAAGAGATAGTTGTTGAATGCCTGTTAAAATGGACAAAGATGCAGCAATATGACATTGGCAAAAGTTGGGTTTCTTTTGTAAATTTAGGAAATTTACTCAAGCAGGCTTAGCTATTAGTCTGAGATAAAAGGTACTGCAGATGCTGGAGAATCCGAGATAACAAGCATGGGGCTGGATGAACACAGCAGGTCAA